>JAOVVB010220187.1:0-10565 GCA_028570985.1 Heterobranchus longifilis
ATATGATGCCTGGTAGTTTTATAAATACATAAAAACCAAATTCTTTTAAATGTATATATAAATAAAGGCATATATATATAAATAAGGTTGTGTCACATTGGTCAGAACCTGCTCTTTTAAAGATATCTTTAAATTTCATACATTGGAGGTCCCGATACCAGTGCCTGTGTACCATATGTCTGTATATCTGTATGTCTGTCCAGCCAATTTTGTCATAGCATCATGCAAAACTGGCTTGACAGAATTTAATGAAACTATTGCCATTGTTTTAATATAATATTATATATGAAGTTAAATCTGTCATAAATGTAATCAAAATGTTGAATAGAAAGGACATGTTATGAGCAGTTTTGTGACAAATTACATTACAGCAACCATTGGTTTTTCAGACGAATATAGCGATTTTGCCTTCAAAGTGGGCGTGGCTATATGTATCACTCAACAGAGCCAGTCAACTCGATAGTTTACCGTATATACACAGATTATGCGGAAGACTCAAAAATGAACGCCCCCACAAATCGCCCAAATTACTCCAAAAATAGATATGAATCTTTGAAGATGGACAGACAGATCATCATATGTTTATTCTTCTTACGCAAAGTTTAAAACCAGTTTGTCTCATATGTTCCAAAACTGTTGTGCTAATTAAAAACCAAATGTGAAGCGCCACTATGTGATAAAACACGTTTTTTTTGGAGCAAACGTATCCCCAGCAGACGGAGGTGAGTGCGTGTAAAATGAACCTGAACTGAGAAAGTTATGTGCTCAAATCGAAATGTTGAGTAAAAGTGATGTTATGAACAGTCATGTGCCGAATGTAATAATCTGCAGGGAGTGTATGTGGCTGACGACGAAAAAAGTACAACTCATCGTAAACAAGGTGTAAGATACCCAACCTTACAAAATCTTATTTTATTTGTATTAATACGTTAGGCAGAGAGTTCTGCTGTACAGAGAGACGGGCAGACAGCTACGTGGGCTGAAATAATAATATCACTGATTACATTAAAGGTCATCAGCTTATATTCAGACGGGTACTAACACTAGTTTGCTCTAATTCATTTAATCGATATAATTACTATTGCAAGTAAACTAAAATTGTGAATCAGCTACTGCTGAGCTAAATTTATTCAAAGAGTCGAAAGCCTGCAATTACAAAATAAAGCCATGAGAGGGAGTGTGTTAGAGTCATTTGACAGGCAAAGACAGGCACTCTTTATGCTTTGTAACACATGCAGTAATAAAATCAGTAGAACACAATTGTTATTGATTTTATAAAATAGCATTTATGATATACAATTCTTCAACCATGAAGTGTAACAGTATTTTTTTAACCTTTCAGTTTCCATAACAAACGAAAAAAATCGTAACACGTAAAGCATTTACTGTATCTATACCACTTATGTTTAATTTTTCCCCTCATCATTTACTGCTTATTTTACGTTGTTGTTTTTTTTTTATTCCCTCATGCTATCGTTTTATCACTATTTGACTTGTTTTTTTCCCCCACAGCTTTAGGACACTTTAGCATAGCCAATATTGACAAAATGCCCATCTTATTATAATCAGGGATGCTGCTCGTCAACAGGCATCTGCTTGTTGCCCCAAGCCAGCAGGAGGCCCCTGACGGCTGGCAAACCTATTTCTAATTTATAAGATAACAGTGACTAATGCTGGTTGGAGAGGCTCCATGGACATTTTTGCCGTGGGCACCAAGAGGCTCTAGAATTGCCTGTGCTCTTAATAACACGACTGATTCCTGGGAACTGAATGACTTTGCAAAGTAAGAATAAGGAAATTAATGCTGCCTGTAAACAGATTGTCCATCATGTGATTGACAATTTGGAAATTATTATTTTTGCAACTATTATAATATGATTAGTGGCAGACATAGATAGTCACAGTTTGTGGCTGTATTAAACTTCAAATTATAAAACCTGCTGATTTATTTTCATCTCTCTCTCTCTCTCTCTCTGTGTCTCACACACAAACACAAACAAACATACAAACACATTTCCACACACACTGATCACCATGGTTACACCCACCCTGGGTGTGTTGCTATGAGTCACCTGGCAAATGGGGAGCAATAGTTAATGTTCATCAGGAAGAGAGAGAGAGAGAGAGAGAGAGAGTAGGAAAAATCTAAAGCACTGTGAATCTGGGGACTGAATAAATCATAAATCAGAGCTCCTATATTAAAGATTTTTGTTAGTTAATAGTATTTAAGCATTAATACTGGTACATATAATAAAACTATAAATATGGCGTTTCTGTACATTAAAGATATTTGTGAAAAAATAATTTGGGGGGCGGACACAAGATGAGTAATAAAAGACATCAAGATGGTTTTTGGAATTTTTGTCTGTCTTGTCTGTTTTTTCATGCATGCATCATACTGTATAAAAGAATACTGAAAACATTTTAATAGGGTTTTGACAGGTGTATTTGACTGAGCTTAAGGTAACTTATGGGATTTGTTTCATCACAATCGACCCATGGGAAGAGAAGATACAGTATGTTACTTTAAAATTTAAGTGAATTGAAATGCCCTAATATCATAAAAAAAAAATCGACCGTAAAAAAAATTATCTCAAAATTCAGTAGATGCCACTGTACATTTTTTAATATGCGCTTATGAGTGTGCAATTAAAATCTACTTAATAAATGCGATCTCACACGTCATTTCATGCACTTTACATTAACACATAAAAATTTTTGTTCATTCCAACATTAAAACACGCTCACGAGTGTGCAATTAAATTCCACGCACATATTAAGTCGCGGGCACAACTAATATTTTAATATTGTAATATATGAGCCAATGATTCAAACAATGTTGAACAAGGACTCAAAACAAACTGGGCAAAAGTTCAGAGTACTCTGGATGATCTGAGGAAAATGCTCCTTTTATCATGTCAAAATTTATATAAATAAAATATGAAAAATCGATAACTATAAAATGTGAAAGATATGTCATTAAGATGTGATCTCTGGTATTAGAATACAACATGCATTTATAATATCGGGAGATGACATCAGGTCACTTTTGCCTGTACGTGGCTGAACCCTGGGATATAACAAACTATTTTTAGATCAGCTTAACAAATCACAAAAGAATTAACTATTCAAATCAACAGTAATGCTGTAAATCTCTCATATCAAATGTACATGTAATAAAGTAGAATTTCCTATTATGTTATTTGTATGACAACACTGTACTTGAAAAAAAAATTTAAGAACACTTATTAAATTATGTAATTAAACAACAACTACTACAACAATAGTCAGTTGTTATTGAAAGAAACGATGGTCAGCTGTTGTCTAATATTAGTTGCAGGAACAGTATTGTGTCAAGTGCATTTGCAAAACCCATCAAGCACCATGATGAAACTGTGTCTCATGAAGACCAAGACCAAAACATACCTCTGCTGCAGAGGAGACGTTCATTTAGAGTTACCAGCCTCCAAAAATCATTGATTAACAGCACCTCGGATTAGAGCCATTATGAAGTCTTTACAGAGCATAAGTAGCGGAAACATCTCAATATCGACTGTTAAAAGGAGATTATTAAATATTTTGTATGCCTTCAGCATTGCTTAACAATTTAGTAAGAAATACAAATCAGAAAAGACCACTGGATTAAAATGAGACCATTGAATTAAAAACGGTGTCCAATATAATTACTTATTGATATATTATTACAACTAGCAAATTTTTTTTTTAAAAATTAAAAAAAATTTAAATATTACTCACTCACTTTCTACAACGCTTATCCTGTACAGGGTACTTAAGTACACACACTTGCTCTAACAATACAAGCAATATGGAAATGCAAGTTGGCCAAGTCTGCATGTCTTTTGGACTGTAGAAGAAAACTGGAACACCCTGAGGAAACCAACCAAGCATGGGGAGAACATAGTAATGCGTAATATAGTAAGTATATATTAACAATTATGTTCATTCATTTATTAATTTTTTTATACTGCTTATCCTGCACAGGGTCACAGGAGGCCTGGAGCTCTTGGCACGAGGTGAAGTATACCCAGGACAGTGTATTGTCCATTTTCTATTGCAGGACACACACACACACACACAATTTGGGAATGACACATAGCCTAAGCGCACAGGCCTGAGGCGATTATAAATATTACTTATTATAATTATTGATGTATAATAATTATTATCATATTTTGTTCATAATGTACAGTATATGTTATATATTTTATCATTATTCTTATTCTTATTAGTAATAGTAGTATAAATATTTTTATGAATTCATTAATACCTTATCTTTATTACTTAACCTGTACAGTGTGACAGGGGCCTGGATCCTATCCAGAAATTGGGGCACAAGGCGGGGTATGCTCCAAATGGGGTGCTAATCCATCAGAGCACACAAGCGCACACACTCACATGTCCATTCACACAATATGGGCAGTACTGTCAGAGAAACCCCAGCATGCACAGGCAGATCATACAAATTGCACACACACACACACACACACACACACACACACACGCACACACACACACACACATCCTGGAATAACAAGGCAAAAACTGCTAACCACTAGCCTACTGTGTCACCCAAATCGTTTTATTTTTTTACTGATTATTAATATTTTATCATTATTCACTGTATAAGTAGCAGACATATCTCAACATTAAGTGTTCCAAGAGTTTATTGCTAATTATGATGCCTTTATTATACAAAAGGCCCATATAATGTACACACACTCCAAGGGTTGTAAAACTCTGAATTATGGCAGCAGTGTATAGTACTATGTTTCCTCAAAAGATGTCAGTATTCTAAAAAGAGAGGCATATATTTTTCATGCTGAAGTGTGTATACATTTTTTGAGCCCCTCGGTATATATACAGTACAGTACCAGTCAAAAGTTTGGACACACCTTCTAATTCAGTGGTTTTTTTCATACTAGAACAATACTGGAGATTTAAAAACTATGAAATAACATATATAAGTCATTGTTAACACAATAACTCATTGTTAATGGTATGTTGCAATGTTTTGAGTTAACCAATATGGCTGCCTTCTACTAAAACAGCTACAGCAAAAATACATTGTGTCATCTCCCATTAGTTGACCGCTATCAGTTTTTGAAATTACCTCCACCCCTAGCTGGATCAGAGCTGGACAGTTATATCCTTTTTTTATCATTTTTCTTGGAGAAAATTCTCCAGAAGGCTGTAAAACAAGACAAACTGCCACTTAAGGTCACATAAAGCTTTGCTGGCACTATTAGTATGAATGTTTCATTTAGACAAGCAGATTGATGTTTCTCTTCTATCTTGGTGTGATTTCTGATAAGACATTCCTAACAGACTGATAACCCACTGACAGCACAGAGTGTAGCCGAATGCCAGCAATGCCTAGCAACATAAAATACTGCACAGCTCCATCCTGCATCTTGTTGTACACCAGTTTTAGCTGTAGGCATAAGTGGAGGCGTGTGGCCTGGCCCTCATCCAACCATGAAAGGCGGGGTCATGCACAGCAAAGCCAAAAAACCACAGGGCTCAGCGTCTCTCTCTCTCTGAACAACACCACTGCTATAATGCAGTCCGGCAGAACACTGTGTATTAGCATAGAAATGCTGAAGGTCGAAGCAGAAATACAAAAAAAAATAATAATAATTATAGAGGTTAACGTACAATTATTAAATCTGGACCATATGCAGATAGAGGTGAAGGTAAAATTAAAGCAACATTTCACAACATTTATTCTTCATCCTTTAACTCATATAAAGCTGAGATCTGTTTTAGAAGAACATTAAAACACTTATTTCTTATGTGAACGATAACACTGGTAATAGTCTCTAAGAGCGCTAAGCTGTGACATAGAGGGAAAGACACACTCCTGTAATCCCCATTCAGCTCATGCAGAAGCTCCTCTGAAACTGACATCTCAATATGTAAGAAAGTGGAATTTCTTTTTCAGGTGTCAGAGTGCATTATTCTTGGAAACTGTCATTTTATCCAATTTTTTAAAGCAGCTTATTCACATTTAAAGGTACTTGATTGACGTTTAAGGTGTGGAAACAGATCAGTGGCTCAAACTCATCGTTGTCTTTACTGTACATACCGCTTTATTCTGTATGCAGGGTCGCAGGGTGGCAGGGCGCCTGGAGCCTATAGGGCATGAGGCAGGAGACAGGGTGCCAATCCATCACAGGGCATGGCTCAATCTCTTTAATATTTAATTTTTAACAAACAAAGGAAAGAAATACAATTGCCATCTTATTACATTAATATTATTACTATATTGAAGGCTTTTTAACTTTGTGTATAGCATCAGTCTCTGTGATGACATGTGACCAATAATATGCTGATGCAAAAGATTATTTCTTTCCACAGCTAATAAGAATTAATTGAGAAGAAAGTGGAAATGTGAAAGACTGTAATAGCCAGCTCTGGATTGGGGTCCTGTTTCTGCTAAATTGCCCTAAGGAGAATACATTTCCAAAACACATGGCTCAGCAAAAAAAAAAAAAAAAAAAAAGACTCCACCAACTCAATGAATGCAGAAACACACAACATGTGCAGTTAATGTAATCTGGTGATAGAGTCAGCACTGTCTCAAAAAAATGTCAGCACGTTTGTAGCATTCTCTGGATGAGTGTGAAAGCTGCATTTTCATATTGATTATAATACATTTATTGATAAATTTGCAGAATTTTAGTACATGCTTAATCCTGGTCAGGTAGTGGATGTGAGAGGGCAATATATGCTTGGCATCAAGTGGTACCATCCACACCTTGTTCTCATTTAAAGCCACCAATCCAAGAAGACAAACACACTGTAATAGTTAAAGCCTAGCATGGGTACTTTGCAACCTCATAATTCCAAGATCCCTAAATTGATTTAAGTTATTGCATGTGGTGGAGTTTCCCATTTTCCTAGCTGGTTCCTTCCTGGAATCTTTCAGAAATTATACTACAGCAGTAGGTAAATTAGTGACACTGAAGTGGTTTCCCCTCAATGCATTCTTGCCTTGAACACAGTGTTGTGTGTGTTGCCTTGAACACACACACACACACACACACCAAAAACAGGCTCCTGGTTACTAAAGATGGATGGATGGATGGATGGATGAATGGATGTATGTATGTATGTATATACAGTATGGATGGATGGATGGATGGATGGATGAAGGAGTTATGGCTTGCATGAGTGAAGAGGTTTCCAGCTATAATCTTTCCTATGAAATCAAACAACATTATTCCCATGTGGTATATTAACCTGTTTTAACCTTCAGTGCTCTTTCCTATGAAATCAAACAACATTATTTCCAACTGTCTTAACTTTCAGCGCATTTCCATCTTTCCACTTTTTCTCTGTGCATGTCTATTACTCAGATATAGAAAGCCGTTAACATAGCCTCTCTTCCTTGATATGTTCCAAGAAAATAATGACACTGGTTGACAGCTACTCATCTTCGAGTACAGAAGAACAACATTATTTCAGTCACATGAGATGTCACCATGTCATTCGTTTGAGAAATCAGAAAGGCAATAGAATACACTGAACGCCTGCAGCCATAAAAAAAGCAAAACCATGTTGTTTTATACAATGTGAAAGCAATAAAGAGGAATTACTGTCTCGATTTATTTGTGTCTCCAAGCTCTGGGAGGCGCCAATGTCCAGGAGGGTGATGTCATCGAAAATCTGCCAGACCACTGCAACATTCACTGCATGTCCCGTCCTTTCTTTCCTTGCTCATGTTATGGCCTACCTACTCACTACTGTGTGCTCTTTAATTTTCTGTAGTCTTGTGTTTCATTTGTACTGTAATAGGTTTGGAATAACCTGTAAACATACACACATCAACACTGTCCTCTTCACTTCACTGTTTCATGTCATCCTGTGCTGACTGCGGTAATGTGATTAAAAGGAAAAAAAACTGTACTAAATAAAGAGACCCACAGGACAGAGTTCTGAAGATCGATAACAGCAACACATCAGCTGCGGCCGCAGCACAGGAGCTCTCAGCTCATCCAAGCATTCTGCTGACCTAGCACACAGCGCAGCACATCGACAATATCATAGGATCCACAATTCAATCAATCAGTTTTGCATGTGAGTGTTTGTCATTATCATTCCTGGACTATAAATGACATTTAGAAGCTCATGTCTTGTTGGACATAGCAAGACAGTGTACTGATTCCCTAACGAATGATATATAAGACCATAGGTCTATACATAAGAACTGCAGATGTAATCCTAAAGAATGCCCTGTGACGCTTATTCATAGTGCATATTGAATATGCTTCATGCATGTAGTATTGTATGACCTTACTCTTGTGAACATTTATACTGTAATGATTTCTAATCCAAGTAAAAGATTCCCTTTTGAGTCTGGCTCTTCTCATGATCTTTTCCTCATGCCACTATCGCCTCTGGCTTGCTCATTAGGGATCTAAACTTACCTCCACATTTCGAAAGCTGCTTTGTCTATTGGTAAAAATACAGAACAGGAAAAATTAGAAAGAGAAAGGAGCAAGCAGTCCAGAAAGGTTAATGAGCATGTAGACATCCTAAGCAACAATATAAAGCCACATTCACAATATAAGTGATTTTATGTTTTTTTTGTTTTGTTTTTTTGTTTTTTGGGCAGATCAGATTTGCATGTCATGACTGTTCACATTCATAATTGCTGCTTTTGTAATACTATCATAATTAATTTAACTAATATTAATTACTTTCATAACTAATTACTTTTATCTGACTATTGAGTAATGTGCATGCCCACAGCGATAAGACTTTGCTCAATGAAATGATCTCAATCACTGCTCTAGTTCTCTTAGTTCCCTCCAGTTGTGCTTTAACAGTCTCATTGTACCAAATAACTACTAAATCACTGGTTTAACTTTCCCTACACTGACTTTCTCTGCTGTCTGATAACATCAGTGCCTTATTGACGGGCAGAGAAAAACTCACATGAATTCTGACCTGACCATTCTCATTCAAGACCACGTATCAGATATACACTATATCTAAAAAGTAACTATGCATCAATGATTTGCTGAAAATATTGTGCATTTTTTCCATTTCCAAGAGAGACTGTGTTAACATCTTTTCAATTAAAAAAATCACCAAAATCTGTTATTTATCAAGGGGTGCCTAAACTTTTGCATAAAACTGTATGATTTATCATGTCTTACCAGATTTATAGATAATAATACTGACATACATGCAACAAATATTTAGGCTACTCGCTAAATAAATGCTGGCTTTTCCAATGCGACAGATGTTAGCCGTGTATAGGTACGAGTCAGCAAGTGTCAATAGGTCTTACATATTCATGAAAATGTTCTTTCTGAGTGTTATAATTTACTTTTTACTGTAGACATACCCAAGACCAGGGGCACACAAACACAGCGGCGTCCGTGCAATCGGTGCACTCATCTATCTGTGAAGAAAAGGGATGCAATATTATAGTTTCCGTCATTTGCGTACTGACAGGGCTGGCCCACATAGGCCAGCGGCTGACTGGAAAAACTCACGATGCTCTAGACGGCCAGTCCACTACTGCCCAAGACTTTCATGAACTCAGTTCTGTGTTCAAAACAATCTACCAGGTTTGTTTATTCTCCAGAGAAAGCATAATACAACTGTCCATAAATAAAAAGAAAAGTATCAAAATCACTAAGGATCAAATCCAACTATGAAGTCTGATTTAATTTCTACCATTATACATATTTATTTTTATCTATGTTATGTTCAGCTGGTGAATCAATTTTTAGGCAAAGACATCTGTTCTGTCTTATTAATTCACCTTAAACCTCTCTATTTGCCACCCGTGAAACTGGTTTGATAATTTCACACCTATTGTGAATGAAAGGTGAGAAGAGATTCCTGCAGAATCCCCAGACATGAATCCCATTGAGATGGTGGGGCTCTGAAGGACTATATTCAACAAGAATATAGAGAATAAGAAACTTATGAATAAGAATAAGAATCTTTCCCCGAAAAAATGGCTTGTCTTTTAAAAACACTTCAGGCTTTTTCAGGCTGTTTTTGTCTGGCATTGAAAATGTTTGTGTGAACCCGCGGAATGTGTGAGGAATCTGAGTGTATAGATGTGAACAGCTAAGACATCAATTGACAGAAATTTCCCTCATCAAAACATGCATTGTATTTTTTTATAATCACTTTAAACACAACCCCATAATTCTTTATGCAATTTTAAAAAATTAAATAAATAAAAATAGCTATTGCATCATGTTTGAAGACATCTTTAATTTTCATTAGTTACCTTAGTTTACAGGGGGATAATTGATATCAATGTTAATATTTTGTGGTGTTAATGTTCTGGCTGATAAGTGTATGTTGTAAAACTATTTGTGGACATATAATTGGGACAAAACATTATGTACTAAAGGGAAATTAAGGATGTCTTGAAGCATGATGCAATAATTAGTTTATTATTTAGTTCTTTATTTAGTTGACAATTCTACTACAGTCCTTGCAAAAGTATTCGGCCCCCTTGAACTTTTCCACATTTTGTCACATTACAGCCACAAACATGAATCAATTTCATT
>JAOVVB010220198.1:0-10564 GCA_028570985.1 Heterobranchus longifilis
TAAAGACAAAACGTGTAAGTATCATAAACTTGTGTTCTCCACAGAGATTATTTTCTGCAACGATCCAAAATCCAATTAAAAAATCCCATCAGGCTTTTTGACGAGGTAACCATGGCGACGCTAACTTCCGGGATGGCCTACAAAAACACGTCGTCCCTTCGGCTCCCTATTGGCTGCATAGAACGGAGTCAGCTGTTCTGACAGATCAGCTGACTCCGTGGTGGATCAGCTGATTGGCCTGTCTGAACGCGATGCTCAATTTGTCGTCATGAGAGCGAAGGTTTTCACAAACGTCCAGATTGTGACGTTTGTTTCAAGTGTCTGAACTGTGGACAATAAACACACCCACAAAAACACACTTCTCCTGGTAGAATATTCACATTCTTTGAAGTACTTCCATCGGTCTGCAGTATTACAGTACAGGAATACACAGCAGTGGAACATGTGCCTGGGTTGACGCAGGTCTCCGTGAACTGATCGGGGTCCGGAGGTGGGCGGAGCTCTCGATGCAGTCGGAGATCCCTCAGTGTGTAGATAGATTAGACGTGTAGTTTTCATGTTACCTCGCTGGCTGGCCAGAGAGCTAAGGACCGCGCTCCTCTCTTTGTGTCCGTTTTTTTTTTTACACTCCAGTATTAAACTCATCTAGTGGCTGCTTTTACAATGGCCTCTGGACATGTGTGTGTCTGTGTGTGTGTGTGTGTTGAACTGCCGATGCATCACACAGCGGGACAGCTGTTGTTTTTCTCACCAATTCAGATGACAGTTCTTTTGATTTTTACTTTTATTTTTTATATATTTTTATATGAAATTATGATTTCAGATCCAGAAATGCCATTCTTCCACATGGAGGGTTTATTGTGGTTTTTTTTGTGTATTTACATATATGTATATTTGTATGTACTGTATGTGTCTCCTAGGTTTTTAGAGACTCTTGTGACGTGAGTGAGAGGGGGAGACTTTTGTGTTTTTAGCATTATTTATATGAAAAGAGGACATTTCTGCAGTAGGAAACCAAGCACAGCTCACACTATGCCGTGTTGTTACCTTAAGCATTTTTTTTTTGTCAAATTGTCGATCATCCTAAATCCAAACTGGATGAAAACCTGTGATCAATCTATAAATACCTGTTTCTGCAGCGCTCTGTAACAGCACATTCCCTCTGTTATTCAGGGACGACTCAGTTTCACCTCCGTGTCTTTGACAGAAAGTGCTTCCTGAAGTCAGATACATCCGTCATGAAACGCATTTTACTGTGAAGTTGTTCATCTCAGCTGAAATAACATGCAATCTGTAGGCTGGTCTCATGAAAAGGCGTATAAATAACACGGCACTTTGTTAAGTCATTTCGTGTGGTATTACGATGCGTTTTTTGCTTTTTGCGTGTCATTTAACGCCGGGGCAGCACGGTGCCTCAGTGGTTAGCACTGTCGCCTCAGTGGTTAGCACTGTCGCCTCACAGCAAGAAGGTTTCGGGTCGATCTCTGGTCTTTCTGTGCAGAATCTGCATGTTCTCCCCGTGTTTGTGTTGGTTTCGCCCCACCACCAAAACATGTTGTAAAATGCTGTAAAGTCGGTGTAAATGAGGAGGGTTGCACCAGAAAGCCGGCACCAAATCAGATATGCAAATCATAAAATCATTCTGTGGTGACCCCGACCGGGAGCAGCCGGAAAAAAAAGAAAAAGAAGATTTGCAGCGGACTTTCAACTGTAAACTCATACGCATCAATATTTCACGCTCTGAGCGACGACACCGCAAGTGAGGAGACGTAGTATAAAGACCGAGAAGTCCGGACGGGTCCAACAAACAGGACTTTGACCCAGGAGACCGCTGTTCATGTGAAACAATCGGAACCGTTGATTACGTAACTTACATGTTAATTTACGTAACAAATGTCCTCATTTGAACCCAAACCACGATGTTTTTCCTGAACTTAACACCGAGTTTTGTTGCCTAAACGTAAGTGTTGTTTGAATTCACAAAACTGCGTCAAGAACCAAAGACAGGAACATGCACGCAAATCCTGCCTGCGCTTACAAGAATGTAGCTGTGTGCAACTCGCACGCAGACGTTTCTCATTTTGCGTCGTATCACAACGCATTTTTTGCTTTTCGCGTGTTATTTTAAACCATGTATTCACACCGAGCTTTCAACTGTAAACTCATACGTGTAAATATGACGCGCTCTGACTGAGGAGACCCAGGACCCAGGAGTTCAGGTCCCGTGTGAAACAAACGTAAACCTTTATTGTGGTCATTTACATTGATCAGTAACTTACGTAGTTTACAAACAAAAGTTAGTAAACGTCCTTATTTGAACTCAAACCACGATGTTTCTCCTGAACTCACCACCGAGTTTTGTTGCCGAAACTTAAGTTTTGTTTGAATTCACAAAACTGCGACCGTAGTGAAGCGTCATCGTTTAACGCGTCAGAGTGACGTCACGGTCCTGGAAGCGTCCGTATGTGACGAGTTGTGAGTGAGAACGGGACGTAAGATGACACGCAAAAAGCTTGAAATGTGTTCCACGCAGGGATGCACCGACGCTGATGTTTAAAATAACAATTCACCCCGTAACTGATGCTGACACCAATGTTGTTGTTTTTTGTTAATTATTTCCCCTTTTGTGCCAGAGAAACAAATAAATCATAAAACAAATAACATATTTAAAGTCATTCAGCCCTTTATTACACTGTCTAACTTTGAAGGAGCACAAACTCAATTATATAAACAACCTTTAATGTAACTCTCTTTCACATGAAAAATTATTATTTTTTGGGAAAATTAACTTCTTAAAAAATCTTTTTTTTAACCTTTTATCAACATTTATCCAGCGCAAAATCGATGCAACACAACAGATAAATATCAGCCGCTGCCATCGGTGAATGTCATCGTTTTTGCAGATTGCAGAATATCGGCCGATAAATCGGTGCATCCCGAGTTACACGACATCCGAAAAGTGTCGTGCTATTTCTCCGCGTTTCCCATGAGATCACGCCGGAGATTCTTGTAGAAAAGCGGCATCGCTTTGAGAAACGCAGCACAACGTGAGCCAGACGAGTGGGAAGCAAACGCCTGCACGCATGATGAATGTAGGAGGGTTTAGCAGCCGGGGCAGCGTGTGTTTCCCATGTTAACTCTCTGTTCTGTGCATTTTATCGCCATGATTCACTCGTCTAGATTGTCACCGACATGATGAGGTGTTTTCTGCTTCCATGTGTTTAACTCATCATCCTCCTTTTCTCTCATTGTTCAGATGCAGTTTTACTGTAGCGATCTGCTCACGGAGCAACAATACTTCCATGTGTATTTATCCTTCTGGCCTGGGTTTAATATTTTTGGGTAATTTTTGTATTTCCATTGTACGTTTCTGCAAACTACAGAATAAAATGTTGCCATTGTACGTTTCTGCAAACTACGGACGTGTAACATTTGTATGTTTCATACGTGTCATATCAACGTTTCTAAAGTGACATCACATGTGATTTATGTTGATTATGTAACTTTTGGAATTTGCGTGACAAACGTCCTCATTTTAACCCCCAGCCGTGATGTTTGTCCTCAATTTACCACCTGGTTTTGATGCCTAAACTCTTTTTTTTATTCACAAACCTGCAGCTGCAGTGAAGAGTCGTAGTTTGGCTCATAAAGGTGACTGACAATAAAGATTTGGGAAGAAAAAAAGAGCGTTATCTGCTGCATATAAAAACATACAAATAGGACTGGGCGATTTGGACAAAAACTTCTGTCACGATATTTCATATCTCGATAACAATATATAGATAGACGAGGATGATGTGTAACCTGGGAGACAGGAGACAGCAGGACACCACTGCTCAATGCCAACGAAAACTTTTTTAACGAAAGTTCAATAAACATTCATTTTTATTTACGTTGATTGCGTATCTTATGTAATTTGCAGAACAAACGTCCTTATTTCAACCCAAACCACGATTTCTTTCCTAAACTTTTTAAATTATTATTATTAGTTTATTTGTCAGAGACAACAGATTACAAAAACAGCATACAGATGTGTTGCATGTCAGATTTCTGTGATACTGCTTAAAAATCTATAACATATCATAATTACCAAAAATACATTTCTTAAATTGATGGCACATAATAACATTCTCATACATGTGACATGATCATGTAAAAATGACAGTATTTAGAATTATTTTACATGTGTTTTGTATGTGTAGACATGTTAATAATTCTACATATACATATATTGTGCATATACACATGTATATGCACAGTTTTATGTGTGTGTGTGTGTGTGTGTGTGTGTGTGTGTGTGTGTGTGTGGTGTGTGTGTGTGTGTGTGTGTGTGTGCATGCACGCAGTCTTTATGAGTACGTATGTTAAAAACCATCACCAGTTGTGTTTGAATTCACTAAACTGCGGCCGTAGTGACACAGTAAAAGTGACTGTCAATAAAGAAATAAAGTGTTTTTATTCTCTCTGCCGTGAGCTCACGTTGATATCTGCTACATATGAAACATACAAATGTAACATACGGTGGTTTGCAGAAACGTACGATGCCATCATAACTCCTCGTGCTAAAAGCTGCACATGCCACCATCCTAACTCCACCGTCATCGCCGCGCTGTCTCACAAACATTTGTTTTGGAGGATCTCCATCTGGACTCGAGTCTGAGAGGACTGCCAGGGACTGATGAGAAAGAAAAAGAGCTGTACATGTATTTAAAGCAAATAATAAATTCCTACTGATCCCTTTTGACAAACTGGAGTCAGACTTGATCTTTTTTTTTTTTGCTTTGAGGGAAGAACTGAGAAGTGATTAAAGTTTAACGGGGTTGCAGTTATCTAAGCTGTGAAGGGTAACTTTGAAGAGCTGCAGTTGACTTGAGTCATTTATGAGAGGAATATTAACTTTTGGCTTTCTGCAGCATCACAGCAGACTGCATGAGGGCAGCGGGCCAGCAGACCTACAGCAGCACGGACACATCTGGATTTCAAGAACAAGCAAATATTCATCTGGAGGTAAAACTCAACAGCAGACCTGTGATGTCGAGTCTAATACAGTAGATTACCATTTATAATATTACATGTTTTTAATTGTTTTGGTTGAATCTGAGTGACTGACTTCCAACATTGTTGCAAGATGTTAGAAACCAAGACTTCTTAAAGAAAAAAAAAGACAATAAAACCGTTGAAAACCAAAATACATATTTGCAAACTGATGGTAAAATGAGCACATATATATAAGAGACTGTCTCCACTGAAAAACAACACCACAGGTTGTTTGTAGAAGCAGTAATTAGGACGCATATTGACATTTAATTGTTAGGCGGCGTCCTCTGTTTATACTTTCTTTTCCACTTGTACATATGCTCTTTGCTTTTGTTGTTTTATTTTGTTTTGTGTATACTTTTTGTTTTGTGTTGTTTCTTGTTTTGCACCGTAACATCAAGACAAATTCCTTGTACGTGAAAACTACTTGGCAATAAAACTGATTCTGATTCTCTAGTGTTCATATTATCGCGGCAGAAAACAAAAAGTCGTGTGACGTGTGTTTCGAGCGAGCAAGACAAAACACAGGACTCTGACCCAGGAGAGCGCTGTTCCTGTCCTGTTTGAAAATAAAATTAAAGAGCGAGTTATTTTTAATAACTGGAACTGGATGCACAGAAGTGATGTAATGTCTCAAATATACAGATTTTAACCGAGACCACGACCTCTTTTCTAACCCTGCCGAGTTGTTTTGTTGACTAAACCTGCAGCGTGTTTAAAACCACAAACGTAACGTTTAGGTATGAGGGCGAAAAACACTCATATGGGTCATACTCCCAGTGCTACAGGGCGCTAATTTAGGAAACGCTCATATGGGTCGTATTAAAGAATAGGAACTAATAACAAATACAATCGTATGGTTTGGAGGATTTGTCGTTTTTTAACCCAAACTACAATCTTTTTCTAACAAGTCGTTTTGTTGCCGAAACCAAACTGCTGTTTCTCAACGTTAACGACGTGTTTAAAACCGTTACGTTTAGGTATGAGGACAGAAAACGCTCCTGTGGCTCGTATTTCCTGCCACCGCTAAGGGCGATAATTTAGACAACGGAGTCGTATCAGAGGATATATGAACAAACGAGTGACGTACGTGGTTCAGAATGACACCAAATACCGAACAGCTGGCTTGACAAAATGTGTACATCCTGAACAAACACTCGTACATTTGTTCAGTCCTGATAAGCGTGTGTGGGGGGGGTAAAGCCGTGGGAAAAGTGTTTTTGGATGGCAGGATATACAGTAAAGGTTATCCTGCAGAGGTAACGGAGAAACTTGAGATCCAGCCAGCGTCCAGTCCGCAGTTCTTCCAGCTCATATAAAGGCATACGATGTTGATGTAGCTGAATAATTGCAAAAATGTTTATTTCATATGGAGCACAGACATGTTTGCATAGCTGCTGGGGATTTCTGCCTCATTTGGTCATCACACACAGCCGAGCAGCGTTTCTGTGTTATTGTTCTGTACGGAAGGAGCTGCACATTCTGACCAGCTGCACGAGAAACACACACGAGCTGCCGCACCAGAGAGACGACATGTCACGTGACATGAGAGGTGGCGACAGACCGCACATTCGAAATACAAACTGGATTTCAATGTTGTTATTTATATAGCGAACAATCTCGGATCGTATACCGACGACTGAAGGGATGACCGACGATTGTTTTTTCCGACGCCATGTTTGTTAGGACACGCCCACTTTTCAACGATCAAAGGGAGAGAAGTCATTTCCTGTATCTGTATCACGTGTGTTTAGTTACAGCCCCGCCTCTTTAGTATCTGTGTCACGTGTGTTTAGTTACGGCCCCGCCTCTTTAGTATCTGTGTCACGTGTGTTTAGTTACGGCCCCGCCTCTTTAGCCACTTTCAAACAAGACCACGCCCACTGAGGAGACAGGAAGTGAGTACTGTTTCTCATCATTGGCAGTACCTGTAGTGCCGATGGATGACTTGTTAATGAGAATCACAATATGGACATAGGGAGCTCCCAGTATAATGTTAAAACCTCACATTTAAGCAACAAGAACTGTATGCATTTGATAGATGAACATTAGCATGAAAAGTTTTTTAAAAAACTACAAAAAGAACTGACCTCCTGTCCCACTCGTACATTGTCACAAACCCCTTGGCTGTCCCCTTCTCGTCTTGCATGATCACATTTCGGGGTATAGACAACTCTTACATCGTCAGGGAGATTGTCATGGGTCACGGTGACTTTGGAGGACAACCTCTGTCATTACACATTTGAGAGGGTTGTGAGATATAGAAAGTAGCACAAAATCATGACAAATGTATTGGACACCAAAGACAGTTACGCATGCACACCAGGGAGAAAGTAGTGAAATTTGTCAGTAGAGAATTGACAACTTACATTGTAGGCGCTCTCAATCAATTCAACAACATTTTTAGAATCTGATGACAGAACTCCCACCTCTGATTTTGGAATCATTGTAGAAAGTTGCTGGGATAAAACACAAGGTAAAATTAAAAATCTATCAGAGTCATAGACTGTATAAAAAGATAGACGGAGCTTCCAGGTCTGAAAAGTGAAGCCAGTGCGGAAGTTCAATGACCAGGAGGGGGCGACTCCTCCGGCTCCAAAAAGAAGTCTGGTTGTATAGAAGTCTGAGAAAATGAGTCTACTTCTCTCTTGATTTATTACCTCAGTAAACATTTTCATAATGAGTTTATCAATCTGTAGTTTCAAGTCTTCTTCAATACAGCATGATGTTCAGTAGAGAGGCTTTAGCAATGCTAACAGACCCTATGTAGAGGCTTTAGCAATGCTAACAGACCCTGTCTTCATTAAAACAGACTGTTTTTGTGTTGTCAGTGTTTATGTCTCAGAACGTTGACCCAGTGTGTTTTCACTTCATCAAAGTTAATTGGAACATTTTGGTCACCAAAAAAATGTCTTATTCAGCATTCGGTAGCACCGTGCTAACTGGGCTAGTGCTAGCATTAGCTGCTAACTTAAGGGAAATTTTACTCTGCTCCATGTCACTACAGCAAACAACGATAGCACCTTGAGGTCCACGTTCATCTACTGGCAAAACTCCACCGGATGACTTTCCCCTTCTTTAGCAGTTAGCTCATGGGTTTAGCTTAGCAGTGCAATTTAAATCATAGACAAGACATCACTGATGTGACTGCGTCCAAATATAGTCAGTTCTGGGTCCAAAAAGTCAAGATGGCGACGGACAAATACCAAATTGTAGCTTCAAAACGGTAGTCCACAAACCACTGTGTGACGTCACTACGTCCATTCTTTTTACAGTCTATGATCAGAGTAAGAATATAATGTGTGCTCTATAAATAAATAAATAAAATTAGGAACAGAAATGAAAGATATATTTAATTTACCTTGTACACACCCTCCACCTCTTTTGTCACTGCAAATATGAGCTGAATATTGTTTTTTTCCAGTTGTATAGCTAGTTGTCCAACAGATGGGTAGTCCTGCACACAACAATGAGAGAAATCAGTGACATTTTGAAAACCTCATTTTAAATAACCATTTGGGGTGCTAACTTCTGAATAAAATCAGTTTGTTTGTTTTTTTTGTTTTTTTTATCTTTATCTGTTTTTTGGAAGCAGTGTGGCGATAATAAATTATAATAGTTGCAATTCATTACAACGTGGGTCATAATAGTTTTGCCCATCAGTTATGATAGCATGGTTCTGTAGATTCCTTTATGTGATTCCATACATACCATCTCACTGCTCTTGCTATAAAGGTTATTTTCCATATGGCACTGCTCATCATTGGGTTCCAGTATACCAGCTAATTTTCCATCTCCAGCCATGTGGAATCCAGCGTCAGTCGTCAGCACAATGAGCCGAGTGCTGCTGTTCCTCCAGCCCATTTTGTCCTAAACAACAATATGTGTTAGAGACAATTTACTTTTCAATATGTAACCAGGACAACCATCTATCCCTAACCTGAACCAAGCTTTGAGTTGTGGAGCATAACAATGCTTTAGTTGCTAAGAACATATATTGTTGGAACAGCATGTGAAATATGTTTGCATGAATCAATCTCTGAAGCAGATGTGTTAAATATGTTTCTCCTTAATAAACCCATGCTTACAGTACATAGTCGTCTCTTACCCCACATACGGCAGCCTGCATCATGGCATCCAGACTCCCTTCTGGAGTGTCCAAGTTCCCAGAAACAAACTGCTCTGTCACTTTCTTTTTGAACTTATCTTTCTTTGGTGTCATACTGAGCACATGTCTGTAGCCAAAGGCAGCCTGGCACTGCTGGTAATCCTCGTCACATGGCTTCTGCAGTTTCTCCTCGTTGGTGTTAGTGTAAGGAAGGACTGTCTTATCAACAAAGGCACCAAATCCTGTAGGTATAGAAACAGCCATTAATTCATAATTCATATGTTTATCAGACATGTCAGACCATTGAGATGCATAAATAAATAACATACCTCCTGTTCTCTGTGATCACCTATACTGTGTTTCAATAAGGCAGAATTTATGGTTGCTCTCATTCATATATTATTTCTGTTTTTTTGTCAGACAACTGAAAGAAATTTATATTTGATTGTGGCTCATAAATACTATGTTGACCAGCAGTCATTGCCAAGCTGCTGAGCTCTACATGAGCTGAAGATAAAAACATTATTTTACCATCACAAATTGACATTGACAAAATGAATCACAAATACAGGTGGAGTCCCACAGACGGGCTTGGATATAGACATGGTCACAGCCAACCCTTAGAAACGTCTAAAAGGTACACATAACGCCATCACAATATGAGCCATTGGGATACCTGGTCCAATGCTCTGTGGGCTAACATCTCTGCACAAGACCTTTTATTTTTTTAATCTTTTATTTGAAAGGCAGGACATTTAATCAACCCAAGAGCTTACTGGATGGAGACCATGGGAGGAGTTGGTGGATTTAGCAAACCTCTTTCCTTGTACAGTACCTACTTACAGTATATGTCCAAATAGTATTTATTGATATGTGATATATGTACATGATACTTACATTAAGTTGTGGCTGTATTCTAAAGTGTTACCAAATAATAAACATGATTAAAATAGATTAAGATTGCAATCTTATTACCTATTTGAGCATATTTAGTGATTTTATTCAGAGCTGCGAAAAGATCTTGTCCCAGTTCTTTGACATATTCCAAGTCGTCTTTCATGGAGTAAGACAGGTCCATCAGGTAGTAGAGATCAACTGGATAACCCTCAACTCTTTTAAAAGAAACACGGAATGTGGTAGGAAGCCCTGTAAACACAGAAGAACAACAAATATTACCATGCTCATGTATGCATATTTGAGGTTCAGTGACAGAAAGTTTATATAATTCTCAAATTAAATGTGGTGGTAGATGGCAGAACTGCTCACAAGTCATTTTTTGCAAGTCCTGCTCAAGTCTCAAGTCTTATGGTTGTAATGAGCGTTCTATCATCTGCTGCATACCGGGCCTCAGTCTCAGACTGATCTTCTGTGAACTCTGCTTTTACTGATTCCACTAACTGGGCCTCAGTCTCAGACTGA
>JAOVVB010220209.1:0-10564 GCA_028570985.1 Heterobranchus longifilis
AACACCAGGCTCCACCCTCAATCTCCGTTCCCAATCACCTGAGTTCTGAGCACACCTGTTTCACATTAGCACCACACCTTAAATACACTTCCCTTTCCAGCACTCAGCGTCTGACCTCCAACACGGAATACGGACTCTGCTAGACTTACCTGATCTCTTTGTCCATGTTTGTATGTTGTCTCGTCTCCTGGCTCCTCGTCTCGTCTCCTGGCTCCTTGTCCCGTCTTCTGTGTCATCTTCGTTGTTCGTCCACACGCCTCCACCAGCTCCGTCATCCACACAGTTAAGACTTTCCCGCTTTTGCATTCAATCTCGTCATTATCCACTGTTTGTTAATAAAACGCCCGTTCAGGTTTTTAATACGATCTTTGCCTGAGTCTGTGCTTCCGTAACAGAAGGTCAGACCAAAAACAATGAACCCGACGGGTCCGGACCCTCTACTTCAGCTGGTGGAGCGATTACGCCAAGTCTTCACCTCCACCGCTCCACTTCCGGCAACAACATCTTCTTTGGCAGCTCCAACCACACACACCAGTCCCATGGCAGCGCAACCACATTACGGTGGCGAGGCGGAGAACTGCAATGGATTCCTCCTGCCTCTTCCACCAATGGCGAGAAACTATTCAAGCTAAATCAAGGTGAAATGTCTATAAATGATTATGTACTCACTTTCAGAACCCTAGCTGCCGCCAGTGGGTGGAATGAGGCTGCACTCCTGACCAAGTTCCGACAGGGACTGGATCCACGCCTGAGACTGCAACTCGTGGCGCAGGATGACTCGGTGGGATTGGAGTGGTTCATCCGGACATCCATCCAAGTGGCAAACCGGGGAGGATGGGTTCGTTACATCACCCCACCTACCCGCATGCGAGTGGGATGGCTGCATACGGAAAACATAAGATTTCTGGTTCTGGAACGATCCACCAGCGACGTCATCCTTGGACGTCCATGGCTCGCCGAGCACCAACCTGTCGTTTCATGGGCCAGTGGAGAAATCCTGAAGTGGGGGTCTGAATTCATGAGTCGGTTTCTCCAGGCAAGACCTATCCTTTCCGTAAACACCACGTCCGTGGAGAGTCCCAACGATCAGCTCCAAGTGACCATTCCAGAGACCTACTCCCATTTTAAGGATGTGTTCTGTCCTCGGCGAGCCTCTCAGCTGCCACCTCATCGACCATGGGACTGCGCCATTGATCTCCTTCCTGGTGAACCAGTGCCCAAGGGGAAAATCTACTCTCTCTCCATTCCAGAACAAAAAGCCATGGAAGAGTACATTGAGGAGGCTCTCCAACAAGGGTACATTCGGCCGTCCACCTCCCCTGCTGCTTCGAGTTTTTTCTTTGTGGCCAAAAAAGAAGGGGGCCTTTGTCCCTGCATTGATTACCGTGCCCTAAATAAAATTACTATTAAATTCAGTTACCCACTCCCTCTCGTCCCGGCAGCCTTGGAACAACTCCGAGGAGCACGCATTTTCACCAAGTTGGATCTCCGGAGCGCCTATAACCTAATTCGAATACGAGAGGGGGATGAATGGAAAACAGCTTTCATCACTCCCACAGGTCATTATGAGTATTTAGTCATGCCTTACGGCCTAGTCAATGCCCCCTCCGTATTCCAGGGTTACATGAATGAGGTGTTTCGATCGTTTCTGAATAAATTTGTCATAGTTTACATCGATGATATACTTATCTACTCGAGGAACGAATCGGAACACCACATTCATGTGACCGAGGTCCTCCGGAGACTCCGACAACATCAATTGTTCCTGAAGGCTGAAAAATGCGCATTCCACCAAACCTCTGTTTCATTTTTAGGCTATCACATCAGCCAACTCAGAATCAAAATGGACGGGGGGAAGGTGGAGGCGATTCAAACATGGCCAATCCCAACCAACATAAAACACCTCCAACGATTTCTAGGTTTTGCTAATTTCTACCGCAGATTCATTCAGAATTACAGTTCCCTTGTTTCCCCCCTGACAAACCTCCTGAGAGGGAAGCCCAAAACCCTTACCTGGAACAAAGAAGCCACTAGCGCCATGTCTTAACTCCAGAAAGCATTCACTACTGCACCCATCCTTGCTCTCCCAGACCCCAACAAACCATTTCTTGTTGAAGTGGACACCTCTCAGTCAGGAGTTGGAGCGGTCCTCTCTCAGCAGCAGGGGAAACCTCCTCAATACCATCCCTGCGCTTTCTTCTCACGGAAACTATCACCAGCCGAAAAGAATTACGACATCGGGAATCGAGAGCTCCTGGCAATCAAGCTTGCATTGGAGGAATGGAGACACTGGTTGGAGGGGGCTAGACACCCTTTTCTGGTCTTAACTGATCTATTTTTCACCCGGTTCCATTTCACAATCAGTTATAGACCAGGAACAAAAAACGTCAAGGCTGACGCTCTTTCTCGTCAACATGAAACGGAAGAACCTCCAGAACTTCCTGAAAACATTCTTCCCTCGACCCTCTTCATCTCTCCGATTCAGTGGGAAGTTGAGGAAGAGATTCGTCAGACCTTGACAACAGAACCCTCTCCACCAGATTGCCCGGCTGGTCGTCTCTACATTCCGACCGCACATAGGGACATCCTACTTCATCAAGCGCATGCTTCACTGGGCACTGGTCACCCCGGTACCAATCAAACCCTCTCACTACTAGAGGAACGCTTCTGGTGGCCCAATATGGCAGATCAAGTCAGAAGGTACGTGAGAGAATGCCGGGACTGTGCCACCACCAAACCCTCCAGACGGTTACCCGCAGGAAAGTTATTACCTCTTCCAGTTCCCCGGCGTCCCTGGTCTCACCTAGGAGTAGACTTCATCGTCGATCTCCCGCTCTCTGAAGGCTATTCCTGCATACTGGTCGTCGTCGATAGGTTCTCAAAGTCCTGCCGCCTCATTCCTCTCCAAAAACTCCCCTCGGCTAATGAGACGGCCGAAGCGCTATTCGACTAGGTTTTCCGGGTGTATGGGATCCCCGAAGACATAGTATCTGACAAAGGCCCCCAATTCATTTCCAGGTTCTGGAAGGCCTTTTTTGGACTCCTGGGTGTGACCGTTAGCCTGTCTTCTGGGTATCACCCCCAAAGTAACGGGCAAACCGAGCGCAAGATTCAGGAGATAGGCAGATATCTCCGTACCTTCTGCCAAGATCACCGCCACTCCTGGAGCCAGTTCCTCGCCTGGGCTGAGCACGCGAAGAATTCACTCCGACAACCCACCACCTGCCTCACCCCCTTTCAGTGCGTACTCGGTTACCAACCCCCTCTCTTCCCATGGAATGGAACTCCTTCTGAGGTGCCTTCCGTGACTCAATGGTTCCAGGAAAGTGAGAGGGTTTGGAACTCAGCTCACCGACAACTACAGCGGGCAGTACGAAGACAATGCATCATCGCCGACGTGAGGAGAGCAGTGACTCCAACTTTCCAACCTGGACAATAAGTCTGGCTCTCCACACGCGACATCCGTCTTCGACTGCCCTGCAAGAAGCTGAGTCTCCGATTCATTGGTCCCTTCACCATCCTTACCCAGATCAACCCCGTCATGTATAAGTTAAGTCTTCCACACACATACAAAATACACCCCACCTTTCACGTATCACTCCTTAAACCCTATCACTCACCCAGTTTCCCTGTGTCCACAGAGTCTGGTCCCAGAGACGAACCCCCCCCGGCACTAGAGATGGAGGATGGGACAGTCTACGCCGTGAAAGAAATCCTGAGGTCCCGCCGGCGAGGTGGTCGTCTCGAATATCTTGTAGACTGGGAGGGGTACGGACCTGAGGAAATAAGTTGGGTCCCACGAAATGACATCCTCGACCCAAACCTCCTCAGAGAATTTCACTTACAGCACCCACAAATGCCTGCTCCCAGAGGAAGAGGTCGTCCACCCCGGCGACGGGTCCAGCGGCCCTCAGGAGCGGTCCGTGGAGGGGGGGGTTCTGTCACGGAAACACCAGGCTCCACCCTCAATCTCCGTTCCCAATCACCTGAGTTCTGAGCACACCTGTTTCACATTAGCACCACACCTTAAATACACTTCACTTCCTAGCACTCAGCGTCTGACCTCCAACACGGAATACGGACTCCGCTAGACTTACCTGATCTCTTCGTCAATGTTTGTATGTTGTCTCGTCTCCTGGCTCCTCGTCTCGTCTCCTGACTCCTCGTCTCGTCTCCTGACTCCTCGTCCCGTCTTCTGTGTCATCTTCGTTGTTCGTCCACACGCCTCCACCAGCTCCGTCGTCCACACAGTTAAGACTTTCCCGCTTTTGCATTCAATCTCGTCATTATCCACTGTTTGATAATAAAACACCCGTTCGGGTTTATAATAAGATCTTTGTCTGAGTCTGTGCCGCCGTAACACACTTACTGACTCACACACGCAGCTTCTCTCATCTGCTTCTTCTGCGCCTGCTCACTAAAACTCCTGTGTTAATTAATACAGCTCTCTGAACAACTGCCTTTTGGGGAAGCTTTTCTTCAGGCTTCCACTCAGAAACCAATGGCAAAACAGAGTAGATAAATTAGGAACTGGAAACAGGCCTTCACATTCTCTGTGCCACTGACACGTCATCCAGGTCTCAGAACCTGACATTGGTTAAATATGCCCACAATCCACTCCAAACCTCAGCAACCTCTCCCCCTTCTAGACATCTTACAATTATCAACCTCATTTCTTCATCACAGGAACCATAGACTTCTGTCCCATCTACCCTACTCTTTTTCCATCATTGTCATCATACCTGGAAGAAAGCCAGAATTACTCCGGATGGGCCAAAGCGCATTCTACACCACCATGCTAATGTTGGTCAAATGTCTGGCTATCCACATGTAACCTTTTAAAGGTCACCTCCCAGAAACTTGCCCCTCGTTTTGTTGGATCATCTCAAATTTCCACGGTGCTCAACCCACTGGCAAGCCCCCTCAAACTTCCCAAGCCTGAATCCACCCTCTGTTCCACATTGCTCAAATAAAACCAGTCAGGGCATGGTTGCAGACTAAATTATATTTGGGGCCACTCAGACACCTCCCTGATCGTATTGCATGATGGATAAATATCTGCCTGTATTTCTCAGCATTAAGGCCACCATTAAACCTGATAAAATCTCCAACTCCATTTGCAGAAACGCAGCCCCAAACTTGCAAGGAATCTCCACCATGCTTTACTGTTATTTGCAAGCACTCATTATTGTACCACTCTTCAGTCTTTAGGCAAACAATCTGCCCGCTGCTACAGCCAAATATTTAGAATTTTGACTCCTCAGCTCAGAGCACCTGCTGCCATTTTTCTGCACCCCAGTTCCTATGGTTTTGTGCATAACTGAGTTGTTTAGCCTTGTATGGAGGTATGGTTTTGGGCCACAATTCTTCCATGAAGACCACTCGTGTCCGGACTTAGACAGAAGATGGGTGTACATGGGTGTACAGTGGTTTCCACCAGTTCTTTGTTGATGGCACTGCTGGACATATTCTGATGTTGAAGGGTGATGTGTTTTTTATCTGCTGCATTAAGTTTTCTTGGCCAACCACTGCGTCTGCAGTCCTTAACATTGCCCACTTATTTGTGCTTCTTCAAAATAGCTTGACCTGCACATCTTGAAACATCAGTCTGCCTTGAAATCGCTGCCTGGGAGGGACCTTGCTGATGCAGTAAAACTACCTTTGTATCTTGTTGCTGTGCTCAGTCTTGCCATGGTGTATGACCTGTGATATGAAACTATTGTCTTTGACAACCCCACCTCAGTAGCAGAATTTGATTGTTTTCTCACCCAGTTTAAAGCCTCTTACACAGCTGTTTCTGTTAATGACTGTATTTCAACCAAAATATGTTTGCTCACTTTGCATTTTGTAAATTGAAAGCACATTTTTAAAAGCATTCTTATTTTTATTACTTTTTTTTATTCTTACCTTTACAGCATTTATTTACACCGCCTTAAACGTCTGCACTGTACTGTATAATTTTGAAAGAATTCTTAGTTTACAACATTAAAAATAGTGTGATGTACAGTATGTATGTAAATTTCCATCTTTAACCTTCACATGATTTTTTTATGCAGTTAGTAATAACAGTAAGGTCTTTCCAGTCCTTCAAATTGCTTTCTTTTTCAAGAACTTTGACTTGTTTTGAGTCTTACAAGTAATAATCATTTTAAGGCCCTGTTCAGCTCTATGAGGCCTCAATAACACTGAGTGGAATGGAGTGAGGTTAACTAGCTTACATCTCAGTGATGACTCCTGTTTCTAATTGTCCTGTCTCACCTATTTCTCCTAGTGAATTTTGGGAGAAACTCATCAAACATTTCAGACAAAGTAGAAAATAATTTGAGGCTGTAATGAGAATTTCAATTTAGTCTCCCGAGTTTTATAAGAGCAATTAGCAGTAAAAAATTCCTCTTGGTTTTTCCAATGGTTTTACATTTGGTTGTCACTTGGCCTGAATTACAACCTGGACAACAGTTTGTTTTTTATTTGAGAGGGTTTCCATAAGAAGATCTGATAATGATAATTTTAATATATAAACATCTACATGGATTTCTTGTTCTGTTTTAAAAATATGTTTGCAGTACATAGAATTAATTTTTTAACATGCAAGGGTCAAATTATTAGGTGGCATCAAGCAAAGAAAACAACTAAGGAGATTTTAAATTATTGCAACTGGGTTAAGAACTCTTCATTACATTATCAAAACCTGGAAAGATAGTGCTGAACCATCAACTTTGTGAAAGCATTTGATTGAAAAAAAAAATCACTTTGTAAAGTTGCATGGTAAAAACTCAAAGGTAAAAACATATCTATATTTAATAGTGCAAGTAAGAGCATTTCTGTACACACACAACATTGAGACCTTGGAACTACACACATGTGTGGCCATAAGATAAACACTTGTTAGTTACTAAACAGTCTTGAAGTTACTACGGAGCATAAAGATTAGACTTTAGAGCAATAGTAAAAAGTTGATTTGGTCTAAGGGGTTCCGATTGACCCTATGGGTTATGGGTGCATCAGGATAATAAGGGAAGTGCATGAAAGGATGCACCCATCATTCATAGTGCCCCCTGTACAAGCCTCTGAAGGAGTTTTGTGATCTATGGTTGCGTCAGTTAGGCTCAGCAATGTTGTGTGGCAATGAAATGAAGTCAGCTCAACTGATGACCTGAATGAGTTTTTCTTCCATGATGGCACAGGTATGGTCTGGAAATGAAATTGTGAATGAGTAATACTGGAAGCATGAGAAATCGTTTTCATACATGAACTGGCGACCATATTGTGTGTTGTAGTCAAAGCTAAAGTTGATTAAATAAAATCTTAGAGTGTGTGACTTTTTTGTAGCCAAGCAGTGTACTAACAACTGTAAGAATCTGACAGTTTGTTTTTCTATTGTCATGTTTGCTCACACCAAAAAAAGATTTCTTGTGATATTCAACGTTTAGACCATGTATGCTTAAAGATGTATGATTTTCAGAAATATACCAAACATGATTTTGACAAATATTATACACAAAAACCTTCATCGCTTCTGTTAGAGACATGTAGCATCTGATCAGATGAATTTTCTGGTTTATGTCTGCTGTGATTAGCCCTCTACCAATAAAGTAAAATGCAAGGTAACATAGGACAGAGCTTCAGGATTATAATCCTTTGTGAAACTATGCATTAACTCAAACCTTCTGTATTATGTAGAAATATAATTCGCATCTTTTATAGTCATACCTCTCATATACAGTTTCAGCGCTCTTATGTTCAGTTTACTTCTAACACATATTGACATGCAGGAATAATTGATGTCTGTGTGAGAATTAAAAGTAGCGCATAGAAAGGCTTATTATATGTGAGTGATCAAAAGGTAAATGTAGTTGGATTATATTTACCTATTAAAGAAAATTTATATTTTTTGTTTGTGTGCATGTGTGTGTATGAGAGAGAGAGACTGAGAGAAAAAAATAAAGTGTGACTCAAACTAAAATTCCAAATACACATTTGCATGTTTATACACTTTCATACAAATGCAAATCTTACAAATGCTTATAAATTCTTATATAAATAAGCACCCATTTCAAGTCATGCCATTTTAATGAGAGTTTATTCGTGCATGAGTAAGTCCCATCAAAATCCAAGTACAAGATATGCTAAATGCAGAATAATTTGTATAGATATAAGCATGTTTATGAGCTGATTGAAATTAAAGTTCACTTAGTAAAAGAAAATAAAGGTAGCATTTTATGGTCTTGACCTCCAAACCGCTAGGTTACTTGGCATTGGTGTTTGGGGCGTTTTTTATGATGTATTTGACGAAATTTTGACATTCGGTTAGGTTCAGAAGGTTATCCTTGTCAGTATCCAAGGTCTGCATGAGGCGGCGCACCTGGTCAGGGTTCATCATCTAGAGAGCGAGAGAGAGAAAGACATACTATGTGTATAAAAGTGTGGCTCATGAATGTGAAAAAATTTATTGTCTGGTCAGTGATCATGCCAGCTTCAGTTACAGGAAGTGGCAGAAAGACAAAAGGAACTTAACGTATGTATGAAATCAGACCTCACCTCAAAATATTTCATGTATTCTTTAAAGATCATGTTTATTACACTGTTAACACACATTTTGGAGTCAACATCGAAGTACTTGGTACAGGTAGCTGTAATATCCCCATCACTGCTGTTGTCTGTGTTATTGGAATCTAAGAAAGAGACAGAGAGAGAGAGAGAAAACATCATTGACACCCTAAATTTTACTAAAATATGCAATAAAACTTGCAGCCACACAAACGTTTGTCATTGCTATTTGAGTTTCTTAGGAGGAATCAATATGTCCTTTACAACAGGGACATTGAGGGCACAAATAAGGCTTCTTCTTAGATAATGAGAAAAATTATCCACAGAAATCTTAGAGCACCCAGCATTTCTTGTAATAAAGCTAGACTTGTGATACCTGAAACAAGAATACAAACCAGTCTGTGAGGTGGCCACAGCGATGAGGCAAACCAAGCTCAAGGCTGCAACCCAGAGACCAAAGCGAGCCATTACAGCAAAGTCTAAGCCAAGAGCTGTGTGAGACACAAACACATTTGAATCAGCACTGGGAACAAGACAGTCGAAGACATGACATGAGGATGGGATTAGATGAAAATGAAGAAATAGGTTTGTTTATTAACCTTCCACTTATATCATTATTAATGCTGTTATCTAACTCTCTGTCCACACTTAAACGTAACCCTAAAATTAAACCTTTCAGTTTTTCAACTTTAACTTTTCTACGCTTTTTTGAAAAGCTAATATAAATTTCTGAAACAGCCAAGAAATCTCCAAGAAGGGTCAAGAGCTCCAAGTTCATTGTACATGTAAAAGAGAAGATGGAAAATATGCAGCAGTTAAAAATAATTTCTTATCTTATATATGACCTTTCATATCCAGTCAGGTATTAAATCATACAGAATAGTTTTGCACTATGGCCAGTAGTGTGCAGTAGGTGAAATTTATTATGTTTCTAATTTTGGCAAAAATCAGTAATTAAAAAAAAATATTGATCTTCCTGATCTTTCAACAGAATTGATCTTAAACATTGTTTTAAAGCATTTAATGAAAAATATGCAAGCTGGTTACACTAGTTGTGATCGAAAGACATGCATTTTTTCATTATAAAAGCACACTGCTGGAAAAGTTCTTTTTAGAGGTAACAGGGAAAACCTGGGGTCAAACTGAGGCTTTTGTCACAGAATCTTTGTTTAATTATCCTAAAAAAAAAGTAAGATTTTCACAGGTTTTTCCGAGGCATAAACAAATTACTACTATATGCACTACCCATATCTTAGCCACTGGATATGATACAGTAATAAATCTGGTTTTCAAATAGAGCATATTAAACCAGAAATCTAAAAATATGCATATTTCAAATCATGATGTGATGGGTCACATATGAGTTGGTTAGTCACTATTTAGTCCTATTGTTTAGTTTGTTTAAGTCATAAACATTGAGGTCATGGCTTTGCTGCAGTGTGTGCATGTTTTAGTTGAAATCAATTTCAAAAACAGATAGCACTTTGGCCATTGATGGCTCAGGTAACTAAGGCTCTAGGTTGTAGATCGGAGGATCTGAATTCAAGCCCCGCTGCTGCTGGGTTGGCGCTGTTGAGGAAGACCCTTAACCCCTACGCTCATCCCATACTACCCAGCCAATGGTACCAAACCTCCGTTAGAAAAATGGGAGGGTTGTGGCAGAAAGGGCATCCGGTATAAAACTTGTGTGCGCACCAGATATGGTGCCCCCTTGACAGGAGCAGTCAAAAGACAAAAGGGAAAAAATGTGTATAACAGAAATCACATCAATCTAGCAAGATGCTATGGTTTTCTATATCACACAATTAGAATATAAACTGATATAATAATTTCTTGCTATTAATCAAAAGGTCATGAGTTAGATCTATTTATTTTTTGCACCATATTGTCCCAGCAAATTACTACCAAAAAAAAGTGCAAAAGATGCACTCTTGATAATACTACCGCAGCAACAAGGAAAATACCAGCTTTCTCAGAGCATATTCTCATACAAAAATATTAATATAAAAATATTAAT
>JAOVVB010220220.1:0-10564 GCA_028570985.1 Heterobranchus longifilis
AGCTTGTTTACAAATGACTATATATATATATATATATATGTGTGTACACTTTAAAATTACATGTTCAATATACAGATGATTTATCATTATTATCGTTGTTTAATTAATTTAAATTTAACATTTGAATGTAAAATATATTGAGATCATTCTGCTATCAATGCATTTAAAGTATGCTTCATTATACCACACCAGAACAACTAATGTCATTATTTATTTATTTATTTATTTATTACTACTGACACAACTTTCAATGCATTTTAAATACATTATGGATATACATCCTTTTTGGGGTACTGGTACACATACTTGATGTACATAAGCTCTTTCTGAGTTCTACTGAAATTAAAATTCACTTAAATAGAGTACAGCTTTCATAGCACACAGCTAGATCTTGGTTATATTATATCACGCAAAAACAAGCCATCTTAATAATACTTATTTGTATAAAACCAAATACATTTTTACACACTGCACAAACTTAGCAAGCAGCTGATTTGCCTTTGAAACACAGTTTCGGAGACCCTCACTTCTTGCTGTCGGATCACAAACACTTATTTTTAGCGGTCACAGTTTCCCACTGCTAAATTCGAATATGAGCGAGGAAACAAAATCTCACTCGTCTGGTCACTTGAGACGTGAGATGGAAACTGATGCTACAAGTGAACTTTAAATAGTCTCGCATGGATGTTACTGTACATCTGTCCACTGACGGTCTGGAAATATCTGGACACAAAACACACGGTCTGAATTACACTTGAAGTTAAGGGTCGGAGATAAGGACAAAAATAACATCATGGCATCACAGCACTATCTTTATATTGATAAGATACAATATTTACTTCAGTAGCGTAAATAATGTTGACGTGTGTTATGTCTGTTGCATTGCAAATATATTATTGTGCTAAATCTGGGGAAATGTGTATCATCTATACTATTTCTAAGAATATCTTATTATTTGTTTATTGTGAAGTAACATATAAACTACAGTATATGGAATACTTTAAATATTAGAATTATTAGACTTGTATGTAGATTCAACACACTGCACTTCAGTCACATTACAATAATATATTAATTAATTTCTAAAAGTACAGTAAAGCAGAATTTATATTGCACCAGTTGTTTTTAATATGACATCCATATGTTTTTGTTCAATTAAACTTATATGGCAGCATTTAAAATATATATCATGAAGCAGCATTTAAAATGCATACAATATAAATAAAATGTTATAAGATAAAATATGAAAAGGTGACATGACGAGACAAAAAACCCTTTGTTTTGTGAATAAATCCAACCAGTGAAGTGTATTTCTTTAAAGAATTGTAATACATAATTTAAAATGCACCGATTTAAATGTGATTAATTTAATATACTTGAATACTTCAGCTACTCATGTGATACACTGAGGTTTCAGGATGGATGAGGACGCAGTTTCACTTAATTTCCTGTGCTCAGAACACTTTGTATTCATGAATACTAATGTTGCCTCCTGAGAGTTCACCTCTCGGCCCATCGTTGACGTTTGTAATTTCCTGAATTACAGTCAACACACCACTGCTCAGTCGTCTGTAAAAAAAAAAAAAAAAAAAAAAAAAAAAAAAAGGCTCAGATGTTTTGTTATTAGTGAGGACATGATGTACCAGCATCTCTCTGTTGACACCACAGGGCCGCTTTTCAAGGAAGGGTCGTCACTAAATGAACCATAGCTCGCAAATGAGTCATAGTGAGTCAGTAGTTCATCCCTTTTTTATGTATTGCTGAGTAAACCCACATTTTATGATTAATACTCCTTCTAGTTGAAGGAGAGTTATACGCACGTAGGTGCAAGGCTATCAGAAAACTGTGTCAATGAAGAAAAGAATACTCAATTCTAGACCCTGACACACGCATTGAAAAATGAGAACAAGTTTATAAATAGAACTTGTATGTCCTTTTTCATTGGGATTTGACCAAGATAACTTTTGAAGGTTATATTCACATAACACACACAACATGTACATGAATTCAAGACTTTCTTTATCCTCTAACTTAATAATATATTTTTGAGCGTAGGTGATGTAGATTCTGATATATGAGATGATGAATTTGATATGTTTTTTAAAATAAGATTTTTATTTTATCTCATGTATTACTCTTTTATGTGTTGCTATTTTCTTTTTCTCTTAATGATGTGCTTTGTTGAACAGTTAATTGTCAAGTGTTTCTGGATGTTTTATCACCCTGGGCTTTTTGGATGAACCACGCCTGCCATCATAGAGCTCGTCAGCCTAGTGGTGTGCATGATGTATAAACATGGGTGTGGTTTCCATTTTTCAAACATTGTGACCTGACGAAGATCCACGTAGGATCAAAACATTTGTCATCAGGAAACTTTTGCGGCATGGAGTAACATATGATCATCTCACATCACAAAGCTATAAGCAACACATGCGCCTACGCCTTTCTTTACGTGGGTTTCTATTGTGTACGTCAGGTATCAAACAGCAACCCCATCACTGTCGAAATTAAAAGATATGACATCTATTGACACTGAGCATCCTTATCGAAGCTCTAAAGTCACCGTGATCTAATTATCCCAGGAGCAAACACGCTACATCATCAGGTTAGCCCAAACCAAACCTGCGTGTGTCAATAAATTACATAATCTGAAGGCCAATTAAACATGGGGATAAAAGCCTTTCCGTTACTCACTCATTCGTTCAGAGGAGCTGCTGTTCAGTCATTCTGAATGAGGTTATCCTTATTATTAGAAGCTGAGATCTGTGTGTATTACGGCTGAAACACACAATTCAAAAGCAACTCAGAAAGCCAATATATTATGTTATAAGTAGTTCCACTGTCGTTGCCATTTTAGGTATAGTTTACCAAATATCTGACTTGAGTTTGGTTCCATAAAGCATATTCAACATAGTTAAAACTCAGTTACTATGGCAATTTATGTTGGGAAACTAGTTGATTTTGCTTTTTGGAACCGAATCAACTGAAAATGAGACAAACTAAAAGAAATAAGCCTGGCTTATGTAATACATCCCACTTTAAATGCATTTTGTATGCATTTCATTACATACATTAATATATACAAATAGTTTGTACATGAAAGTATATTTGGTAAATAAAAATGTTTTATGTAGCTATTGATACAAATCAAATTGTACATAAATATAATATTGCATATATGCTACAATAAAACCGACTTAAAATATGATATCTGTTGGAATATGAAAGGCGTGTTAGTGTTGTTTTCTCAGCATTGAGCTCGCTGTGTTTACACAGAGACGCAGTTAGGTGGGTGTTTAGGGGAGCAATAAGAAGTAAGGGTACTCATGTGGACAAAAATCAGTGCCGGTACACCGCACTGGTGCGTACTGGCCCATGTCAGGTGCTGATTCTGGGAAACACATGCAACCCTAGCGCATGGTGTAATGTACGGTAATCTATGTTGCTACACACTCTCACACTGGTGACTAACCCCCCCAGTATGTCTCAGTGGGCGAAAGCTCGAAACAACTAGTTAGTCGGTCAAACTATTTCCAGCTGTTGCAATGCAGGTTTTGTGTGATGGGCATCAAGTCAGCGAAGCATCGTAACAGGACATGGCCACATAATAACCTCATGACACTCACCCGCTCTCACACAAGCCTCAAACACAGGTCATCTTCTGTAGCGCAAACGAGACTTACGCCACTTCCTGTATGTTGGTAAATTCATTTTCTCATTACAACGCAGCTGTGTTTGTCAAGACGAGTGTGGGGGTGCCACAGTTTCAATTCTAAATCTAAAATCGATCAAAATGAGCTTTAACTGTAATATTTAAATTTGACCACCTGGCCTTAGTGTGGTGCATTGAATACCACATATCACACGGCATGTCATATCACACTTCTTTTTAAAGAAAAATTTGAAAATGTAAAGGACAGTTGTCAGAGCATAAAACCAATTATCTGTTGATCTTTACCAATCAAGACTCCATAGCCTAGTCGTCAAAAAAAAAAGGTTAAAATCCAAAGTCTAATCAAATCGTGGATTTGTAGAATCGTGACACGTCTACTCGTGTTATCTCATGCTGCAACTGACCATCATGTTCATCAGCAGTTACCAGGTCACATATTCAGATATCTTGTTTAACAGTCCCAAAAACAAAAATATTAGTATAAATATTAATATTAAAATAGTATTATTTCACAGTTATATAAAACATAGAAAAACAGAAAATCCTCACATCTGAGAAACTGGAATAAGAAAATGTTTGGAACTTTTGCTTCATAAATGACTGAAATTATAAAGTGATTATCAGAATAGTTGCAAACAAATCAATTAATCATCTATTTTTTCAGCACTAGTGTGACCAGATTATGGTCCAAATCAACTATCACTAATTACCAAGGATGAAAATCCTGTGTTTCTTGATGAAAAAAAAAATATTTACACATGTTTATGCCTCCGCATCGGCGATAGCCGTGGCCGGAGGCATAATGTGTTCGGGTTGCCCGTCCGCCACATCGCCTCGAGGGAAATACTTCAAATTTGGACAAAACATCCACTTGGAGTCAAGGGTGAAGTGCATATATTTTGGTGGTCAAAGGTCACTGTAACCTCACATTACACATTTTTTGGCCATTAACTCAAGAATTCATACGCTTATTATGACAACATCTTATACAAGTCTAATACAATAAAATGAAGTGATGTCACATTATACATGTCATGCTGTATCATTGTAAACTGAATACACAAAACAAGAAATTTGTGTACATCCCCTTGGGTTCTGGGAATATGTCATGAGCATAGTTTCACTACTTTTTAACTATTTGATGAAAATAAATCTGCATTTTACACATACTTTAAGCTAATACTTTCCACTCAAATGTATGGATTGAGTATGTGATTGTAACCCTATAGTTTGATAGAATACCAATCAGTAGACCTGATCTGTCACTGGCCAAATTATGAGTGCAAACATCCTGTCTTTTATTTTGATTAGGGTGCGCTCTATTGACAGTTTCTACAGCCCTGTAGGTGTGACTGTTAGCTCTGCGCCTGTTGCCTGAGTATCTGTTTGATTGGTTCTGTTAGTCAGGTGGATTTCTGGCTGTGTGTTGGAGGCTAATGATTCTGAATGCTTTCACGCTTTTTGTGTATTGGGAGAATTATAGAGCTTTGATTTGTGGATAAGACTAAACCAGACCATCACGTTTGTTAATGCATGCAGTTATGACAAAACTGTATTAAATATAGGCTAACTGTATATGCACTGAGTTGTTACTGTAATCTAGGACTGGGAGATATGGCCAAAATCTTCTATCCCGATATAGGTCATTTCATATCTCGATAACGATAAATATCACGATATAGCATGTTGTCTGGTAACTTCAGAAACAAATAGTCCATATGAAATAAGCACATGGTAAAGCCTATTTTTGTATACTCCTGTGTGCATTAAATAGTTGACAAATGTACTTGTCATTTAATTAAGAACTTTAGTGCAAAATGCACACAACAGTTTTAAGTTAATTATAGAGAAAGAATAAACTACACTGGGGTATTCATTGTAGGAAATTTGAGTTATGCTTGTTGTTATCAGTTTAGACGGCATAATTGTACATCACGATATCTCGATATATTGAATTGAATTAAATATATGAATTATTGCCCAGCCCTACTGTAATTTCACGTCTTGCAAATATTGGGATAGATCAGATGAGGAAATCTGCACATGCGCAGGCAGGAGCCCCCACAGAAACTCTATGAGCATACCTGAGCATCACTCTACAGACTCGATACAAACTCTACTCCCCCTGCGACAATGTAGCCCATTCATGCCAAATGTGAAACACTGTTACAACTTTGACTCGCTCATTAGTAGGCGATGCTCTGATTCAATTCATCCAGAGCTCACAGACCGTAAAACCCCGCCACCGTCCCGTCACATCTCACACACAATGACCGGAAGTTCCGTACTCACCTCCGAACATCGAAAGGCATGATGTTTGCACGTTTGACAGGAGGGATTAGCGGACAAAGCTACAAACAACGGGCTACCATACAGCTCCCTTCAATGCTACCGGTTGTTCATCGGTACCGGGCTGACGTCAGCTTAGGACGCTTTGCACAAGCCGATTGGCTGAGAGCTACTTCCGGTTTGCTCTGATTCTTCTTCCTGTGAGAGCGCTGCATCATCTTTCTGGCTTGAACTTTGTCTAATTTAAAAAAAAAAAGATAATAGAAGCAAGGGGATATATTTATGTCCAATAATTTTATATTAAGTTATTGACTAAAATTTGTCTTTCACCTATATTTTATTTTCTAAATTACTTAAGTTACATAAAATTACTTTTCCCCGTTTTTTTTTTTCATTATTTTTTTCTTTTTTCATTATTTTTCTTTTCTTTTTTCTTTTGTTTTCTGTAATGTTCTTTTCTTCCTTTTTTTTTTTTTTTTTAACAAAATAAAGAGTAGGTCATGAAAATATTGTGACAATCCTGACAAATAGTTTTCCCCCACACTTTTATTCATTTGTCAGGGACCATGTACACAAAACATTAGATGCTTTGTATCGGATTTAACTCGGCCTATTAATACTTTCCATCTGCAGTCCCTGGACTAGCCTACATTAAAGGGTATATAAGGATAGCCTGTAATGCAGCATAGGGTACCCTTTTAATGAAAACTTTACATTAATTAATTTATGTATACATTTTTAAAAACGTGTGCATAATCCATCAATATTGTCCCAGGCCAGATGTTAAAAAGACATTCTAAAAATAGTAGAAAAATACATATATTGTAAAATTCATATGCAAAACATAATACATATGCACAAAATAGTCCCCTATTACAGGCTACACACCCTCCAATAAATAATGCAACAGAACAGTAGCCTATAACAGATGGTAATTACACCTGCATCTATTCCATTGAAAAATACTGTCTTTCTCATTAAGCTTTTCTTTGATTGCGTATATACTTATTTGTGTGCACACAAATCCTACTTTTCATGTGTGCATATAGTGCTATATTTTTATTTATCTTACTCCGTTCTCTCATATCCTATATCTCATTAATTTTCCTCATTACATATATGTGCAATACTGTTGGATGAACTTGTGACTTAATTTTACACACATTCCTAATTTTAATATATGTATAGAGCTATATTTTGTTTGTCATCCCATCTTATCTACGTTATATTGTCATTTTTATCTGTATATGACAAGTGCTCTTATTGCGTCTAGTGCTTTTATTGCTGAGCTGAGCTGTTATCTCGTCCATACATTTAATTGTACCATTGACCCTGTGTTAACCTACATATGACTAATATGTAAACTACAACTAACGAAGCCAACTCTATGCTCTCAAAAACTAGCCTTTATAAGCATTATATAAACAACTAATAATGGATTATAACACACTGTAATGTAGTTGAAAGCCCATACTGGAACATTTCCAAGTGTTTGTTCATATAATTGTTACTGTAACTGTGCAACTGGTGATTGACAATACCATGCAACAATATAATATAGTTGTGATCATACAAAATATTATTGATACACTTAAGTGTCCTTATATCAGCTTATATATACATTAGTGTGTTATAAATAATGTTTCAATTATACTGCTTAAAGTAAGGCGTTAATCTGTAATAGTTTGAGTATCGGCAGTGCATTCTGGACCATTTTTAAATTTGTGATTATTTGAGTCAACATATCAATTACATGTGTGGAATAAGAACAAAATAAATAAGAAATTACATTATTTAGTAGATAATTCCACATGGCTTTTGGTGTTATTGTATATACACATACACATGCTGATGTCAGCCCATATTTCAACCTTCGGCCAGTGAATAACTGCATGTTTATCATATGTGGCCTCAAACAGCAGGCCATAAGTCATGTTGCCTTTATGAGAAAACAGCCTTTAAGACATTTTTTATTGAAATTCCTGTGGTGACATCTAATGCCCCCATTGGCTCCAGACACATTGGTAGAAAAGCCTGCAAATGATTCATCAACATGGATTACTTGTTACGTGCAAAAAGGCAACCAGGGAAGAACTTGTCGTATAAGATCAGAATGGTTGATTGGTAGGGAAGTTAATTTTTTTCAGCAATACTAAATGTTCACATTATGGTTATCCACTGTGGTCACATATATTAGATATAGCTATTTTTGGACTATGTTACCATCATAACCCAGAAACAGAGAGCGATACGTCATGCTTTGATGTTGTTGGGAAAAAAAAATCTGTCATAGGCCTATAAACTCTAAAAGTTAAGGTATATATATATATATATGAAACGAAATGGTTTTTGCTCAAATGTGTCCGTTGTTGAGACATTTGAAGACAGGATAGGCCCTGTGTTTTCCCACTGATGGCTCAGCGGTTGCCCCTAGTGACAATGACAGTAAACAGGCAGGGATGACAGCAAGTGACAGCGAGGTCGGACCAAAGGAAATGCCTCTCTGTCATCCTCTCTTTCACTTCCCTTTCTGGATGAGAGCTCGGTTAGTTGTGGGCCATAATTATGGGAATCCAAAACAGAGCAATAACTCCGGCTCTATTTTCAGACCTAAGTGTCAATATTTTGTCCCACATTGTACAGACACACATACATGCAGATTTGTATTCCTGACATTTGCACGGATAAATGTTGTCACTTAGACGACAGGAGTTTTTTTTGTTGTTGAAATGCACGTTTTGGTGTCATACTTGGTCTTGTTTCTGCAAACAAAATATTATAGGCCTGCATGGGTTTAGTGTTACATCGATATACCAGTTTCACTGTCTACCGCTGTGATATGAAAATTGACGGTTATCATACCATGTGTACATTTGCTTATCTACAGTATTGAAAAAAAATATTTTATTCATTTTCAAAGGGGAGAGTTTTTACACAAAATGGTTTTAGTTAATAAAACGTTTGTTCAACCAAAACAAAACCCTTCTGTTTTCCATTCCTTTAAGGGTCATAATAATAATAGTAATAATAATAATTGTGTTATAGTGTAGCCTAATACCGTATACTGTGATATATTCTGAGATGGTTATCGTACCGTGAAATTCTCATACCGTAGCGATGGGTTTAGCCATTTTGGAAAGCACCAATAATCACAGATAACAGTGGCAGGTGCTGTGAATAAATGAATAAAGTGAACATTGCTACATCAGCCCTCCCTCTGTACTCGCTGTCTTTGCTCACACCTTCATCAGGTGTCAGATTTCTTTCCCAACTTCAGCACGTAAGCCCATCACTTCATGACTGGAGGGAAGACGCATTATGAGGACAAAATGTTTGGGTACACACTGTTTTCAGAACCTTGTTTAGCCCTCCTCCCCTGTATAGTGTGTAACATTCCTGCTTTGTAGCATGTGCCTCACAGTTGACTCATCTCACGGGAGTGTGAGGTTAAACCGGCTGGAGAGTTTTTGCACTTTGTTGTGATTGGTTAAGTTTCTGTTCTTAAAGCTTCCCCTCCCCCTCTGCCTCTCTCACATAACACATCTATTTTCCCTTTGCTTGAAGTAAAACAAGAGAGTCAAAACAGCGAGGATGTGGATTCACCAGGCTGAGAGTCCTCACTTGTTCAGGTTACAGTAAAGTGCGAATGATGTCATGGCCTATAGTGTATGTCATCCTGGTCTTTTGTAGCAATATACAGGGGTGCTGACAGAAAAGTCTCTATAATGACGTCATATTAAATGCTGCCCACCATTCATGGCTTTTGTATTAATTTGAACCAGCAACATTTTACACACGTTTTAGAATGTTTTACAACAGACGGCTAACCTGAACGCCAACATGCTGTATGTCAAAGCAGCATAGCACCATATTCAACTGAAAGTCAACATATTCTCATCAATGATGGTACATGATATCTTACAAAATATGACCATTCTATTTAATGTTGTGAAACGGTCGCACGGCCGTTGTTTTGAACACGTGGTTAACGTTGTGAAACTAAACTACTTGGTACGATTAGGAAAAAACAACAAAATATTATAAAATATTATAGGTCTATAGTTAGCTAACGAACAACCAAGTTTAGACTTCTTAAGCTAAAAAAAAAAGTTTTTTATTGATTTGCAACCAGTCCCCCAGCAGTAGGGGTGCTGCAGCCCCCTCAGCCCCCCTAGTCCCAGTGTCCCTGATTGGCACATATACAGCATGATATTTTATGTTATTTATTGTTATAAAGACTTAATTACAAATAACTTAGATATTTAGGGCAATGGGATAACATAATCTGAGCTGAAACTCAATGGGATTTAGAATGGTAGCCTATGTGGCAACACTATCAGTTTTTAAGTCTGCTTAGCAAACATTTGTTTCACAACAAAACAACCGTGGCACGTCTCTGCTGTGCAGTTTCAACACACCCTCTTGTTGTCCATCAATAATGATCGTCCTATTTCCTTATTATGAGACAGCAGTGTTACCCATTCTGAGTCATCAAAACCACGCCAACAAATGAAAAGGGTTTCCCAGAGTTATGGTAATCATGTTTGATTTTTAAAATATACTAAATTTATTTTTTTTTTTTTTTGAGGGGGGAAACTCCTC
>JAOVVB010220240.1:0-10564 GCA_028570985.1 Heterobranchus longifilis
TTTTCTGAAAACATTATGACTTTTTATTGCATCACAGATAGGACGCTGTAGTAAACTGCAGTCAATTTGTGAGGATACTCACGATTATCCTGATAATGAAAATTCACCACCATCAACTTATTGTGAGTGTTTTTTATCACGATGCACGATTATTGTCCCATCCCTACTTTATTGTTAATTTAAATTGACACCATTTACTAACCAGTGGCTGGTATGTATGCAAGTGGCTAGTATATTTTCTTCAGTTACTAACCAAACATTAATGCTAATCTAGATTCTGAACATTCACCAGCCATTTGGCCGGTGGACAAAAACAGTTAATTTGGGACCCTGATTGTGGGTTAGCTTTAGTTCACAAAAACGTAGAAATAGTAGTGTAATGATTTTTAGCTTGTTGAAATCAATGACCAGCATCATCACAAGAGCATGATGGGATAAAGTGGAATTTACACCCACAGTGATAATGAGTTATGGAACCATACTGATGTAAGTTTGAAATCTTGCCATTAAGCTTTAGTGCATCTCAGTCTAATTTACTTAACACCTCACAATAACACACATTTGTGGAAAAAACACTTCATTTGAAATACCTGAAATTTGCAAGACACACATTAATTTATCCTTGTGGAACATGCATTTACTGTTTATGGGCTGACATAGTGAATGACTCTACAAGCAATTTAAAGTAATGCACTGATATTAAATCTCTTTTGCTGTGAGGATTGGTTTTATTAGTTTGTCTGTCCACAAGCATAGTGTGTCCTCGCCAAGACAGCCACAGACATGTTGGCCAAAGGAAACCAAGGACGCCAAGGAAACATGTTTCTGACTTAAAAGTGAAAACAGAGGATACTAATGCCCAAATATAAATGGGCTAAAGGTTGGTTGACATCTACTAAAGCAGAGGCTTTCAATCTTTTTTTCAGCCAAGAACCCCGAACAACATGGAGGATATATCGAGACGGACGGAAGCTGCCTCAGTCAAAAATTAATATATCGAGATAAAAACATTTGGGGAAATAAATAGGGATGGAAATGCAAAGGGAGAATAATAAATAAATACATTTAAAAATAATAAATATATTTAAAATTAAATTTAGAATAAATAGGAAATAAAAGCAAAAATAATTAATAAATTAATAAATTAATAAATTAATAAATTAATAAATTAATAAATTAATAATATGGAGGACAGAAGCTGCCAAAAAAGATTTTGATAAATACAATTAATATGCCATTAAATGCACACAAAAATATTTTTTGTAATATTTATTTACTTTCCTTTTTAATTTTGTCTTTTATTATTTATTTATTTATTTATTTTAAAATGTATTGATTCATTTAAAACAATTTTTATTTTTTTAAATTAATTAATTTATTATTGCCTTTATTTATTTTAAAAAGTGTATGTATTTATTGTATTTAAATGTATTTATTTAGTATTTTCTCTTTGCATTTTTCCCCAAATTTATTTATTTCTGTTTATTTATTTATTTATTTATTTTATTTCAGCATCTCTCGTCCTCCGGATCCCCATCTGACCTGACTTTTGCTTGACATGACATCATAGATTCTGTCATTGTGTTACTTATGGATGGAGTCATAGTCCAAATACATTATTTCCCTTTTTGCTGGAGACCCCCTGGAACCCCATCAAGGACCCCTGGGGGTCCCTGGACCCCACTTTGAGAACCACTGTACTACAGCTTACATTACTTACATTATAAGATCTCCAGCACTGGTAAAGTTACAGAATGGTCCCATACATTTTATATGTCCAAACATGAGGTGCAAACACGTACAAATATACCATGTAAGTAAGCACATGCGGTAAGTATTTGGCTGGGTTAATATTTGGCCTAGATGGCCCTCAGAATCTGTGACAGGCAGATCTGTTGACTTTAATTTACTTCAGGAAGAAATGACCACACCGCCCTCTGCCAAATATTTTCACAACCGTGGTCAGGTGCGAACAGGAAACCACCAGAGGATGGTTAGTGTGTTTGTGTATCATAAGTGAGCCCCTGTCGGTGAGGACGGGCTTTAACTGGTGAAATGATGTGAGAAAACGGCATACACTTCTTCTCCGGCTCTCCTCAACTGTCTTTGGACCGATCAGGAGTTATTGTGTGATGATGTGGGATGCAAAAATGTAATCTCAGGTTCAGCCTGCTCCTGTTTGAATGCCAAAACTGTCACACCTAGATCAGGAAATTGTGTGAGGACGAGAGAAAATAGTGCGATGAGATGTGAAAAACTGCATGCGGCAAGTTTCTCTCTATTAAAGGTGGCATTTTATGCTGTTTTTCAGGTTCATACTTGTATTTTGGGTTTCTACTAGAACATGTTTACATGTTTTAATGTCCAAAAAACACTTTATTTTTCTCATACTGTCTGTATGAATATACCTGTGTTCACCCTCTGTCTGAAACGCTCTGTTTTAAAACCTGTCTCTTTAAGCCCGCCTCCTGAAGAAGCCCAGTCTGCTCTGATTGGTGCACTTTCTACCTATATATAGTATAGTTGTGACATCACAACTTCACGGAAGTCCTGACGGCTCGTTTAAAGGCATCGTTTCTGAATACAGGCTGTGTGCATTTCCCCATGGATTGAGCGCTTTTTTAATGTATTAATATAGCACCTCAACCTGCTTTATAATAGAAAAAAAAGGAAATCTCACTTTGACAATATGGGACCGTTAACCTACCAGGGATTTTCTGATTTAACTAACATACAGTATCATACATTTACAGCACTATGCAGCAAAGTCACAGCAATAACAGGGATAGGTGACATTTGGCAAACCAAATGAGACACAAGAGAGACACACTACATCAGTCTGGCAAATTTAATTTCTGATTATCACCTCTTAATGATTTTAATATAATGCAGCTTTAAGTGCCAAAGTGGTGCAGGGGGCTGCTGCCGTCCCTCTCCTCCTTTATTTCTCTTGCTTCATATAACACTCATTTTGCCATAGTGTGTGTGCATGTGTGTGTGTGAGAAAGATTGCTCTCTGCAGATATGGATCGCATAGAGTTTGGATTGCGACAGTCAGAGGAGTTTACAACAAGGCGCGGCAGTTACTCAAACACGAGTTGACATTTTCTAATTTGAAAATGATCTGACATTTTCTAATTCGAAAATTACATCAAATTACACACAGCAGTTAATTGGAAGCAGGGATTGCGAGTAATCTGGAAGTTCACCGCAGGTCTCAACTCACACGAAAAAGGTGTGTTCATTGCCACCATGTGTGTGTGTGTGTGTGTGTGTGTGTGTGTGTGTGTGTGTGTGTGTGTGTGTGGGGAGATGAGGTCTGTTTTACAGCTTTGCTTTTACCGGCGTCTGTGATTGTTTAGCAACCACATATAGCTAGGTAGTCAAATTCCTGTTTTACAGTCATTTACCAAAGTGTTTCTCTCGGTTTTTAAGGAAGTTTTTTGTCATTAGTCATAAGTGCGTGTGCTTTTTTTATGGTGCCGTGTGTTGTTGGAGTCTTTGCCAGGAAGACTGAAAGATCACCTCTTAAAATGTTCACACCAATCTACGAAAAATAAAGAAAGCAAATGCTGCTAAAAGAAGTAAAGAAAGAGAGAGCAATACTGGTAAGGCAAGTCGCTGGCCGACTTGCTGGCTGGCTGGCAGGGAAGCTCGTCCGGTATGGGGGTCTGTGGGTTTTGGTGCACATGTAATTTAACAGGCGGCTCTGGATGCCCACCATTCTGCAGGCGTCAAACTCTCTCAAGAACCAGAGCGACACACACTCAAACCCAGAAGTCGTGCATGCCACGAGCAGGGATCAGACACAGACCTCCACAATCTGTTTATCAAATGTTTTTGTTCAAAAAGCTCTGCAGACGTTGTTAAAAAATCTCACGCAATCCTTTCTGGCTGGCCACCATGAGCCACTGCTGGACCGAGACTCGTACAAGAACACCCACGGAACAAAACACACACCCTCTAGGTATGCATGAGAACACAATATAGCTCTGGTAAGTGGTTACTCGAGGTGTCTTGAAAATGCTCAGACTCGTTAACTTTCCCCCGATTTTCACATAAAACCGGTCCATTCGAAACAAACCATAACAAAACCCCGGGTTTGAGAGGAGAGTGTTCAGTTATTAAACATGAGCAGCATCCAGAGTTACAGCGAAAAAGCCTCATCTGGCAGGACAAGTGACACTTTATATAAAACAGATTTAGCTGAAATAAGAAATGGCCACTACACACATTACGCTAACAGATCCAAAAATACACAAAGAAAGAAAGAGCAGAAAAGAAAGTAGCATTAATGAGGAAGTAAGGGAGAGTCTGACCCTCGGCTGTAAAAGGCCACCGCCAACTCCATCATGACTTTCTTATAGTCATCACTTCCAGACAGCTGTTAAATAACTGAGCTATGTCTCACAGCCACATCCAAGGACGGAGGGAAGAATGGACCCCTACACAAAGACATGTAAAAGCCCCCCTGCCCTCCTGCACAGGAGCAAGACACCCAGACTGAAAAAGAGTCTTCCTTTGGTCGTTTTGTGTCTCTTTGTAGTCGTTTTTCTATGTGGTCATTTCCCATCTCCCTGTAATCATTTTGGATTTCTTTGTAGTTGTCTTGCGTCTCTTTGTAGTCATTTTGTGTCTCTTTGTAGTTGTTTTGTCTCTATGTAGTCATTTTGTGTCTCTTTGTAGTCACTTAGTGTCTCTTTGTAGTTGTTTTGTTTATCTTTTTTGTCATTTTGCATGTCTCGTTTTGCATCACTTTGTAGCCACATAGTGTCTCTTTGTTGTTTTGTGTCTCTTTTTGGTTGTTTTGTGTCTCTTTTTGGTTGTTTTGCGTCACTTTGTAGTCATTTAGTGTCTCTTTGTAGTTGTTTTGCATCTCTTTTTGGTTGTTTTGCATCACTTTGTAGCCATTTAGTGTCTCTTTGTTGTTTTGTGTCTCTTTTTGGTCATTATTTGTCTCTTTTTGGTTGTTTTACATCTCTATGTAGTCATTTAGTGTCTCTATAGTTATTTTGCATCTCTTTTTGGTCATTTTGCATCTCTTTTTAGTTGTTTTGCAGCTCTTTTTGGCCATTTTCCATCTCTCTGAAGTTGTTTTGCATCTCTTTTTGGTTGTTTTGTGTCTCTTTGTGGTAATTTTGCAACTCATTGTAGTCTTTGTGTCACTTGGAAGTCATTTATTTGTCTCTTTGTAGTTGTTTTGCGTCACTTTCTTGCAGGTGAACCATACTCTCAGGTGCTGCTGTTGATTGAAAAACTGCACCTGAACTTCTGTATTTTGTTCACACAGGAAATGAAGAGAGGCTGTCTGACTCCTGTCCAAAGCTTCCTGCCACAGCACATCCACATGAATGCACAGATATTATATTAAATACCACAGCACACTATACAAAATATTATAGGAAACCACCAAATACAGCCTGAGATGCAGCAGGTTCTATTTTCTTTATCAGAAAACTGATTTTAAATGGCTTTACTAATGTTACTGATACTGCCTCGGTATGCTGTCCAGCTGTAATATGAAGAAAAAAGAAACAAAAACAAACATAGGACTGTATTCAGTTTGCAGATACTCAATATTAAAAGACTCTGATAATGATCAGGAGCAGAAAGGCCTACCGGGCCCGTTCAGAAATCCATCCATGCCCACATCAAACACAAACACACATGTTGGCAAGTGCACATATAATGAACATAGACAGACATCCTACTTTCCCACATCCCGTACACCTCACAGATCTGTCTCCAAACCACCTGGTAATCTGAGTCACGGACACAAACCATACCCGGGGCTTTCAGTCTTTCTCGAACATATGTTGGATGCCATTTTAACGGAGCCGAATGCTAATCTGTGAAGGCTTCTGGGGCCGCCAAAGCAGACTCAACAGCCTCCAAACCCAAACTCAGCAGCATCTCAAGTGGCCTGCTCAGACAGGCAGAAGAGACACAGACACCGCGGCTGCAGCGCAAGCCAAGCACACACTTCCCTAACTGCTCCTCCGTCTACCCGCTAATGAAATCAACAGCACCGGGGAGGGGAGGCTGAAGGTGCTCTGCCTCCACTTCCCTAAAGCGGTACGTGTGTGGATCCAGACTGCCTCGGCATTTCCTAAACCACGTGCCACAGAGAGATTATAGGTACACCGAGTGTGCGGATTCTGTGTCATGGAGGGAAGAGGAGGCGGTTGTTTTTGTGGTGAACATTTGAGCCGCTCCTTGAGTGGAGGAATCATCACCTGAACATCATGTACCAACAACAACCGAGATCCATGATCGTTAGATAGTTTGGTTACTGGCAAGGTCTCGCAGAGAACTTGCACTTAAAAACCTGACCACATATTTTAGCTGATTCCGACAAACCTTCACCACAACCATGACCATAACCATTCCCGACTGTTACCATGAACCCACATGGGTGGTCAGCTTTTATTCGACCACAGCCATCTTCTTTTACCAAACTCTCTTCAGCAAATTCAGCAAAGCAAATGTTGGAAACTTCCCTTTTTACAGCAAGAATTCATTTCCAGCTCTATAGAGAGGAAGAAAGGCACACTAAAAATAAACTAAATTTATACATCTGTTGTTTATTATTCAATCTGTAGTCTAGACATATGAGTATTAATGGATTTTACAGATTTTCAGTAAAAAAACATGCACCTGCAAATATTAAACAAACTCTTAAAACATACACAAACAGGCCAAAACATTGCTAAGGTATCACTTCCAGACAACACACAGCTCCACTGACCATTGACAGATTGAAGCCAATGCAGAAGTGTCTTAAACCAGCATTCTTTCTAAGGACCAGCAGGGGGCGACTCCACTGGCTCCAAAAAGACGTCAGTTGTATATAAGTCAATGAGAAAATGAGCCGACTTCTCACTTGATTTATTACCTCAATAAACAGTTTCATACTGACTTTATGGTCTCTACAGCATGATGTTCATTTTATAAATTATGGTCACATTAAGAAGAAAATAGACGATAAAGCAGCGTATGCTTTAGGGCGGGGCTACATGCTGACCTGTCAATCACAATAGAGGCTTTAGCAATGCTAACCAGGTCCTGTGTACATTAAAACCATTAATTGGATCATTTTGGTCGCCAAAAAATGTCTTGTTCAGCTCTCTGTAGCACCGTGCTAACCGGGCTAGCCTAGCGCTAGCATTAGCTGCTAACTTTGCCGATTTTTACCCAGCTCAGTTCCAGTACAGCTGTCGGCAAAACTCTGCCAGATGACTCATGTCAGCTGGTTGAAAATCAGCAACTTTCACTCATCTTTAGCGGTTAGCTCATGGTTTTAGCTTAGCAGCGCCATTGATACCAATTTTAGTATATGTGCTACCGAAGTAACACACAAAATTGATACCATAGACAAGACCGGATGAGACGTCACTGGCGTGATCCAAATATGCTCAAAAGTCAACATGGCGACGGCCAAATTCCAAACTCGTGGCTTCAAAACGAGAGTCCACAAACCAATGGGTGACATCACTCTGACTCTGTCCATTCTTTTTAACAGTCTCTGCTCTATACTGCCAACACAACTGAGAATGCTGTAAACACAACCCATATATCATGCAGCACTCAATCCACGTGACTGCAGCCCGAGGGCCACTTCACAGGTTTCCCCCCCCCCGCACGTCAACGCAGCAGCTCCTCATTCTGACAGCCGTGTCTTCCCCCGTTACCCTCAGATCAGTAATGCTGAGGCGAGTGACGCGTCTCTCCCTGGAGGGAAAAATGGGCTTCGTTTGCCTTCCCCCGCTCTGAAAAAACACTGCGGGTGGTGGTGGGCAGTGGATGAAAAGATTTATGTGCCTCACAGAGGAAACGTTGCAACCTTGCTTGGTAGAAATCTGAGCGAGACATGTGAGATTCCACGAGCAGTGGGTGGCTGTGTGTGAGTGTTTGTGTGTATGGAGTTAAAACATTGAGTGGAAACCCCATACTGTACAGAGCTACCTCTGTGTTGCAAGGCCTGAATAATTAATGCAGCATGTGCAGGAATTCAGCTGGATTGTTCAGGAATGAAATTGTTAGAAGAGAAGCGGACATAACATATGTTTTGAGAAACTGATACGACCAGTTCATAAAGATATGGAAACCCAAAATAAACTCTATGGTCAGTTTGCAACTGATTGACCCAGACTGTATGTAGACTCAAGCTACATTAACTGTAATAATATATCCAGTGGGTAATCAATGGGGGAGTTTCATCACGATACAATATTTGCTGATATCACAATGTCTGCCATGATACGATTTCAATTTAATTCAGTTCAGCGGCCTGCGATCCATATGAGACGATGTCACACAATTACATGCGTATCAATTCACAAAAAGCGACTAAAATCTGATTTGGAAATTTTGTGGCTGGGATTTTCCAGACACATTTAAATGAAGAAAAAAACTATATATATATATATATATATATATTATTTTTTTAATTGTTTTTATTATTATCCTTTTTTTTTTAAAAAGAATGGCATTTCTAGATAGACGCACATCTTGGAGAAGATGTGTCAATGTTTTCATTTTGCATCACTGACTACGTTTACATGCACAAAATATTCTGTTTTTGCCTTTATTCCAAAAAAGACAATATTCCTACTAAGCTGTTTACATGGCTAATGAAAATTAATATTCCACTAATATTCCCGTTTACATGCAGCCCTGCAAAATAGGCTTTTTTCAAAGTTTTCCACCAGTGTGAGCACAGCCTCCCTCTTTCCTTCAACTACCTTCTTGAAAAATTTGTGCACATCCGAAAACCTGCTGATATCCAAGTCTTTTTATAATGTTTAAAAGTAGGTGAGTTTCTCCTTCCGACCAAAAATGTGGGCTTTTGTTTTGGGCATGCATCTCTACTGCAGCCGAACAAACTGTTGGTTTGTGTACAGTAACCATAGCAACGCACACAGCTGACGCAAAAACTGCAGTAAAAACCCCAATTGAGATGCATATTCCAAATGTGCTGTATACATGTCTAAACAATGCTTCTAAAATCTGAATAATATCAGCACAGCCCACATATCTTAATCAGAAAATGCTACATTCGGAAAAATGCCTTTTTCGCAACATGCTGTTTACATGACCTGTATTCTGAATAATAGTGGAATATTAGTGTGCATGTAAATCACTAATGTGTCTTCGTCAGCTGGTGTTGATTCCTGCACAAACTGTTTTTTCGTCCTTCAGTTCATAAAAAACCTTTACAAGAAGTAGAAATTGCTGCCATTACCCATGGTGCTCTGCAGGGGCTGGCCTACCTTCATTCCCACAATATGATCCACAGGTGAGTGATTTCTATATATGACCTATATCGTTTTTAAAGAAGTACAAAAACTCTTTCTTTCCAACGGCAATATCCATTTTAAACAAGACCAGATAGACTCACTGCTTTTTAATGCAGTTTTGCACAACTGCTTTTCTTTATTTATGTATTTATTTATTTATTTATTTATTTATGTTATTGTTTTGTTTGTCTTTCCTCTGAATGGTTTGTTTTGTCTGTGAGCCCCAAACCAAAGACTTTTCTGTCATTATGTGATAGACAGTATCTTCTGTAAACACTGTGCCCCTCTGTTCTCACACACGTATGTCTGTTTCTCTGACACACGTATGTCTGTTTCTCTGACACACGTATGTCTGTGTTTGTCTCACATGTATGTCTGTGTTTGTCTCACATGTATGTCTGTGTTTCTCACATGTATGTCTGTGTTTCTCTCACATGTATGTCTGTGTTTCTCACATGTATGTCTGTGTTTCTCTCTGACACATGTATGTCTGTGTTTCTCACATGTATGTCTGTGTTTGTCTCTGACACATGTATGTCTGTGTTTCTCACATGTATGTCTGTGTTTGTCTCTCAGGGACGTGAAGGCAGGAAACATTCTGCTGACGGAGCCGGGGCAGGTCAAACTGGCCGACTTTGGCTCCGCCTCCATTGCCTCACCTGCCAACTCCTTTGTGGGAACGCCATATTGGTAAGTGAAAACTGAACGTGCACGTGTTAACGCTCTGAACATGGACCTCCTGCAGGAGGCGTGGTTTACATGATCCTGTTTAAATTACTGCTCGACCGATACGTGTTTTTCTACGGCCGATACCGATGCTCAGCTTTCAGATGATGATGATCATAATCATAATCATTAATCGGCCCGTGTGCGGCGGACGGAGTCTGTGTGGATTGGACGACAGAACGTTACACAGCGCTCACGTTTCCACTGGAGGATTATCAGGAAACAAAATAACCAGTTGTCATTAAGGTTGTTTCTGCTGGCAGCTGGGCTGTCGACGAGTTGGTGAAACCTCTAATTTGTACACAGATGTTTGTCAAAATATGTGTAATACATCGATGCTGAGAAACTGCACTTTGAAACGACCAACGACATATATTTATATATATATATATATGGTTATGGGCTTACGGTTTTCAGTTGTGCAGCTTTGTTATTTTTATATAAAAATGGCCACATTATAGACTAAAGCCATGAACACAAAGTAAAACATAAATAAAAACAACGTTAGTGCACAGGACCACCGAGCAGCATCTCTTTGT
>JAOVVB010220250.1:0-10564 GCA_028570985.1 Heterobranchus longifilis
GAAACCTATGCCCTTATAGGCTGCCTTAAAAAACATTCTTCCCACTCTTTGCACTTGGTGTGATAATAAAGATAATTCAGTCCATAAAACAACAATGATATGAAACAGTGCAGCAGCAGTGTCTCCTCTGAGTCAGTGTGCAGTGGTGTAGTAACAGACGGCTGTGTGCTGATGGGCGGCCCCTGCCCGCCCTGTGGGTGTGTTTAAGGCAAATGGGCCCGTGCATCCACCTGCTCGCGCCCTGCCTCCCTCCAGTCAGGAGCGCCCAACTTTCCTGAGGAGCACACGCTGCGCGCCTGGACCTCTCTCCACCACAGGGACTTTGTTTCCAATTGCTTTTTCCCACGAGATGTTGATTGTGCTCGTGCGACGACAATATCTCCTCGCCTCGCGGTCGCGCACAAGATTGAACTAGAGAAACATTTTCTCTCTCTCTCTCTTTTTTTTTTTTTTTTGGTTTAATTTGTTATTGTGCACTGACAACTGTCCGGGGCCACGCAGCGTGCACAGGTACAGCCTGCCCTCCTGAGCAGCACCGGGATTTTCTATTGTTTTATTGATTTCAACTTGGAGACGAAAGTGAGCGATCTGTTGGAATTGGTGTGTTCAATGACTTGCACGGTTGGATCTGAAGTTATATTCGGAAAGCTGTAACAATAAGGTAAGCTGTATTGTGCTGTTGCTTTTTGTTTATTATTTTCTATTTAACCTGCTTTATTATAAATGATTGCAAAGGCTTACCCATGTGCGCTTACCTGCGCTTTTTTTCTCCATTATTATTATTATTATTATTATTATTATTATTATTATTATTATTATTATTATTATTTGTAATTGATTTGCAGCATGCCCCACTTTTCTCTTATACACATTTTAACAGAAATACCTAATCGTGATTTTATTTTCCGATAGATCACAACCTGTATTCTTATATGATTCATTATTACTATTTATGGAGCTGCTATTCAGTTTAGCGTGCGCTCTAATACCACACCAGACTGTTTACAGTTCTGTCGTCCATGTGTAGCCAAGGCTGCCAGTCTGTCACACAGATTTCACTCTATATCATTCTGCAACACCTTTTTCTGGTGCATACATTTTCTATTCTTCACTGCTGATATTGATGGAAATATATTAATATAGTTTTATAGTTTTCATTTCACATATTTTCAGCATTTGTTATCCATCATATTGTTGTAAAATGTGACATATTTTTGTAATATGTATTGTAAAGCAGCAGGATTCAGGAAGAGGTTTATGTTGCCACAGACCTGACTTGTGGTTATTAGCTTTTGTCTTTATATGCAGAAGTTTAATAGTTGCATTACATTTGTCCAACATGTGGCAGTTAATAACTTGCAGACAAACAGTGAAGAAAACATCAGTGGATGTGATGGCTTCTGTTAAAGCAGTTTGGACTAGTGTGGTGGATTTAACTGTTTCCATAAACGGCCCTTTTGTAAACTTATGTATTGATTGTATGACACAGAATGACTGGAGGAGAGTACATCTATCTTTGTAGCTCAATGTGAGTGTCTCAGTGTCCTCGGTGTCATTTGTGAGCAGTGCCTCTTGTTTGATTTCATCTGCTGGTGTGAAGGACTTGGCCTCTGTCTCAGAATCAACAGCTGGATGGTTAACAAAATGTCAGTAAATAGCCGAGGTTTAAACAGCTGGCTTATGCTCATAAATCCACTTCAGTCGAGCAGTCGGAGTTCTCTTTGGCTCTGCGTCTCCCCAAAGGTGTGTGTCTGAGGTGGAGAGCTGTTCCAAATCTTCACAGACACACAGGGAGAGATTTGAGCAATTTCCAGAAGTGCTTCACCTTCCAGTCATAGAAAAATGCAATGCAAGAGTTTTTAATACCAAATCACAGCACAGATTTCTCTCTGGTGTTCCTCGAGGTTTTGGTGTCTTCATGTGGTATTTTGGAGGGATTTTTATCAGTTCTCGAGTGGCGAAAAATTGTTACATTTTGCACCAAATGCTGCAACAATTTGAGACATAAATGAACATGAGAATGGCGTCATTTACTCCCATACACACACCTTATACACTCTAAACTTCCAAAATTTCACATGCTTCCCACGGGTCCTTGAAATCCTTGAAGTTTGTGAATTTGTGGGATAAAAAAAAATCAAGGCCTTGAAAGTTTTTGAAAATAGACATCAATAGACATGGGTCATTGAAAGTGCTTGAATTTGCATATTTCGAGCAAGAATAGAAATTGAAGTTCTCCTGCTGTCATTGTTTCACACGCCAGCCTGCTAGTTCTCATTATAAATATTCTCAGTGTTTTAACAGTAATTAATCTTGATCTGTGTCTCAAACTATCTTGGGTCCTTGAATTTGAGGGAGTTGGGCCTGGAAGGTCCTTGAAAGTCCTTGAATTTGATGTTTAAGAAGCAAATTAATCTTCAGGTTCTCAGATTTCAGATGATGCTGCCACTTCTATGTGGAGTATACTGCCCCCCCCCCCAATAAAAAAAGACAGAAATGGGTTTATGGTGGGTCTCTAAGGGTTAATATATTTGGTACCCCTAAAATGGAATGTGGCCCCAGCCCATTTGAAATGGTCTAGAACCGCCACTGGCTTTGTGTCCAGTCAGTGAGGCCAGATTGTGGTTTTGGGGAATCGAGTGGTGAAAAAAGTTCTACCTGTCCACATGAAAATGCAGACAAGTGTCAACAAGGTAGAGATGATTAAATGGATTTGATGGAGAATGGCCAATAAGAGCAGGAGGTAGCCTGTCAGACCAGTCTTTGAGATTTGTGACACATGTGTGGATCATTGCGGTGGCTCCCTGGTGTCTGTCAATCATTAAACTGAGACTTTATTGATGATCACCGCAGCATTGTTAAACTGTTGCATTTAGTGTTTGAGCCTGCCATCATTTGTAACCCCTTCAACAAGAAGTTAATATTTTATTTTAAATTGCACCAATCACAACTTTTTTTTCTCTTTCTCTAGTAAGCGCAAGGATGTGGAATAACCCGCTATTAGGTGACACTATAATTACAGAGCAGCACACACACGTGTGGTGTCATGACGTAGGAATGTGTTTTGGGTGCGTGGAGAGGAGCAGAAGAAAAGCTTCTCTCACTAGACTCAGCGTGATCTTTCCATCAGTTTGTCACATAGCAGGCAAACACTCTGAAAAACAAACATAATTCCTCCCAAATGGAAGTGTGTACACATCTCTAAAAGCTTTGGCTCCTCTCCATCACAACTAATCAGTTTCATGAAGCTCCCAGAGATCTGGGTGTAATCTCCACACCTCAGCGCTGCATCGCCAAAAACTCGTAGGGACGGGGCCCTTGGGAGCCGTTGATTTGACATGTCACATAAATTAATAATAAACGAAAGCAGACTTTTGTTTTTTTGCAGTGTAGAGTTCAGAAAGCATCTTCTCTTCTCACGTGTTTGTTTTTGTCTCTGCAGAGATTTTTGTTATTTTTAAAAACACTCGTGGTGTGCTGCTGGAGGTTGGTCCACCATGCAGCTGGACGGTCTGTGGACGGTCCACGCCCTCCTGGCACTGTCCGGCTTCGCTCTCGGGAACCCAGTGAGCAATGACCCGATGGCCGCACCCCGCGTCTTCATCTCCTTCAAAGGTAGGAACCTGAACCTCATCCTCCACTCTTCACCCCTTTTACACCAAATTAGCTCTGGTTCTTAAACCGGCTGAGTTCAGGATTCTGTGAAACCTGGTGCTACTCAGCGAACCAGCCCAATGGAGGGCGTTGCACAATGCACAACGGAAGCAATTTCTGAACCCATCGGCTGTCGATCTGACGACGATTTGTCCTCTGGGGGCAGTGGCCAATATTTCAGGTTTTCCAGTGTAGCCAAAAGATATCTGGACCAACACTTCGTCTTCTGTGCGTCACGGTCCGATTAGCAATTTGAGACGGAGTTGGAGTTGACAGACGACATCTCTATAAACATATAAATAAATAATAAATAAATAACCTGGGCGGCGGAACGCAGTGACGGTGCTTCTGCAAAATAGTGTCGGGAGGGAACCCGTTTCAGTGAAACACCTCCATGAAAATTATGTAAACATATTCTTTGTAGATTTTTACAATCATTCACTGAGAGAACAGAGCAGCCGGCCTTATTACACAACTCCGTGTCGCTCCGTGTTGTTGTTTGTTTCACGTAGCGAAGGGATGTTTGAGAACGGGGACACAGACTTCCTGTGCGGCCAGGAAGTAAAGCTTTATCCTCGTTTGGTGAGTCTGTCAGACTAATGATAAGAAGACGATGAAGACTACCTGTAGAATATGACACGCCCACTTTGGTTTGCACGTCAGGTAAAAGAAAAACTTCAATTTTTTTTGTTCCAGCTGGCAATCAACTTTTCAGGTTCTGAACCAATTTATTTTTGGTTGAAAAGCTCCGAACGGTTCAGAATTAGGTGCAGGAACCGGAATGAAACTGGTCCCATGTTGGTGGAAAAGTGGTGCCTTTAGTTCCCATGCTTCTCATTCCTGGTGTTCTGACTGAATTCTGTTATCAAACTCTGCCGTGTGTTTGTGCGTTGTGTGACTGATGACTTGACAGTTGTGTAATCGGAGCGATTGTGGCTTTGACAAGTGCTGAGGGTTTTTTACAGAGGAAGAACTTACAGCATCACCAGACTCTCGTGTTACACCGCAAAACAGACCGCAAACAAATCATGCAATTCCGATTTGCTGCCCCTTCTCTCAGACCTCCGGGCGTTGTAATAACCACCAGATGCTTCCACTGGATTTTATTGTGCAAACAATTAAAAATGCAAACAACAGCTGAGCAGATGCACATATTGAAGATATTGCGTGTGCGTTGTTCGTACTCCTTTTGAAACAACATACATGATTACTGTTTTCGTTAATCAAAAGCAGCGTCTTTATCTTCAATCATCTTTATTATGGAATCCCTAAATTGGAGCCACAAAGAGAGACGGGATAATAAGGAGCATGTAATAACTCTACGGCCATTATGTGATTATTCCCCCGGTGAGGCAGACGTGTACTTTAGGGGGCTGCTGTGTTTGTGCGTTCCAGCGGCTGTACAGATTGGGCGAGATGGTTCTGAGGGGTGCAGAGTGAGAGAGGGTATTATCGAGAGCAAATTGCCAGGATCAGCCAAGCAGAGCGATGTCCCCGAGGTCCTGTCCTGCTCGGAGATCAAGCCTTTGATTAGCGTCCAGAGAAAAGCCGAGGGAGCGAGCAGCAGCAGCGCCCCTGTTTGCTTTGCTTTCCATTTCCCAGCGCTCCCCGAGTACAAGTTGACTTAATTAAGTGGACTGGCACAGTTCATTGTAGAAGGCGTTTTCCTGCTTTAATCAAGTCGGATTTACCACATCAGTGAACGCACATCCAGAGCTCAGCAGTTTTTCTTTTTTAATTTTCCAAATATCATTTTAGTTTACACAAACGCCGTGTTGTTTTCAGAGAGCTGTGTAAATTGTGTATAGGATTTTCTGTGAGCAGGCTCGATGGATGCTTTTGTATATAGGTGCATCTTTGGATGGCTGAACTCACGAGAGATATATTTGAAACAGCAGCGGACTACAGGCGCTGTTCTTTGGCTGACAAGCAAAGTGGAAAAAAAGCTGGGCTCTCCTGCTTACCTGTGTGTGTTTGCCTCTCCAGTCAATATGAATTTCACAGTCTGCTGCTGCTGCCTCTCTCAGAGGAATGCACCCCCCCCTCTCTCCATTCAATATTATGACTCTCTCTCCCTTAATTGCTTTTTGAGAGGCCTGTGTAGTCCTTACCTTGGCAAGCTGGCTGCACTTCCCCTGATGCATCATGATGTGTTAAGTTTTTGCTTGAGCTGTTTGGTGATTGCAGGTTTTTGCCTGTGAGCAGCAACTTTAAAGGTATATTATGCAGGATTTCTCTGAAAAACAATGTATAGACCAGTGGTTCCCAACCTTTTTTCTGAAGGGACCCCTTTTCTATCATTGAGTAAACTGACGACCCCTGGCTAAGTAAAATACAGTATTTTATGGATATTTCATATTATATTCAATGCAGAAGAATAATGGTACAGAACATCTGATAAACTGTACAATTAACGCAAATAGTGAGAGCAATAACTGCAGGAAGTTTGAATTAAATAACTGCAGGAAGTTTGTGTAAAATGAGTGATTTGGATGGATTCTGAGCAGATTGTTTCCTGTGAATATTACATCAGAGATGAGTTTTCCTGTAATAATAATCCAAACTTTAAAAAATAACAATTTCATTTCGTTTTCTTCATCACTCATGTCCCACTGGACGTGTGTGGCAGTGTCTGTTAGGGTTGAGCGATTGGACAAAATCGGCTATCCATCGCTATTTTTGGGGGCGATTTTTTTTGGTGATTGCTATTATGATTTTATTTAGATAATTTAATGGTCTGCTTCGGAAGAATGAGCCGCTGCTCCATGGACAGCTACCTAACGGACAGCTGCTCAGCGGGGAGACCATTAGATATTCACACACACCTGGGTGAATATATCAGCGGTTGCTGGGCTGACGGTGGCCGGCTGCAAAAATGTAAATGAACAAAACCACCGGCACTCACAGATAAGTGGTCTTCTCATTTATTGTGGACAAACAACAAAACGAACAGCTAGAAGACATCATCAGTGGTTGGAACATTTTAACATATCGCCCAACCCCAGTGTCTGTATCTGCAAAGACCCTGCCCTCTGCCTGTATTTTCTCTTTTCTTTTCATTTTGCTGCGATCGGGACGTTTCTGGGCGTCACCCAGCTACAGAAATAGTGAACACTGCGCCAAAAAAAAAAGATGAAATGCCAAGTGGACAAAGCTTGTTCCAAAACAAGAATTAATCTGTTTTTCCTGTCACTTTTTTAAAATTTTTTATGAGACTGAGGAAAAGAATGTGTTAATTATCAGTCCGCTGTTTATTATTATTATTGATCATTATGGCAGCGTGTCACACGGTGATGAACAACTTAAAGTGCAGCTGTAAAGCTGAATGTTTCTCTCTGCGTTGAACTAAACACGTTCCAAACTGATTAACTCGGTAGCTGAGGAGCGAGGTTCAGAACCATGACCTCCATCTGGGAGGCCCACACTTCCCTATTAGAGCTGGTAGAGTAAATCATACGACCTAATTGCTTTGCTTTGACTTTATGTGCACAGCTTTTACGACACGGAGAACACCTTCTGTGGTACCGAGTCTCAGAATATTCAGAAGATACGAGGAGGCGAAAAATGCATCTACTAATACACATTTCTATAAGATTAGAGTTTGTAGAGTCTGAGGGATAAACCTTGGAAGTAGACTTTGTTCGGGCTTATCACGTTTTCTCTGCTAGTAAACTGAGTTAGCAGAGAGAGAAGTCTGCCTCAGTTCAGCAGATACATGTAATGGAAGTCAGATGAGTGTTTGGGAGAATGAGGAGAGGGAGCAAAGCAAATCCACCGTAGATAATCAGTTGACATTTTAAGGTTAGTTGAGACAAGACTGCTGTCGCCAGCAGCCCCCCAGAGAGAAATCATATCCAACAGTCGACCTGGACCTGCTGAGAATCTGCTCACACACACACAGTGACTCCTGGCATGAAATGTAACAACACTGTGGTCAAAGACCTTTGATTGTATAGTTCACTGTTTGGGGTAGACACATTTTAAGCACTTTATTTAATAGTCGGCCGTCTTAATATTCAATTATCAATTAATCATTAATAATTAGAGCTGGGTGATATGACCTAAAAAACTCATTAACTTATGTAACTTTGTCAGTGAAATAATCACAGTCTGGCACATTTGAAACTTGACTCCGTCCTGTAAGTTCTCTGCAGTCCTGTCGGTGTTTAAGTGAGTGATTGTTCTTTGTCGCTGTCCATCACTGAAGAGAAAAACTGAATTAACATGTGAAAGGATTATGTGACAGCGTCGCCTCTCCGTGAGACTCCTAAGTCATGCGAGTGCCTTTGTAGCGTAAATCCATTAAGAGGTCGACTGATTTACATGTGCAGTTTTTTTTTTTAGATTCACACTGTGAGGCAGAGAAACACCACGTCTCTGAACGGACAAAAGCACTCCTGAGGGAAGTTTTGCGGTGCCATGTTTTGCAAAGAGTGTAACATTACTGCTGCTGGCCCACATCCCCTCTGACATATTTGAGTTCATGCATTAAGAAGATCCAAATCTAAATCCACGCTTATGGATCTGCTGTTTCAGGCCTTATTCCACACATAAACCTCTGTCACCACTTCATTTACTCACAAAACATCATTTTCCTCCCGACCATCGAACTGAAGCACGCTGCTGTCCAGACTTTACATGCAGTTGTTTACATGGAAGGACTAACTGGCAACTAAAAGCCTGTAGTGGCATTTTAGAGATCTTTAAACGGGGAGTGCTTTTCTCAGTCTGCTTAGATAAACAGACAGCTGGTAAACATTGTTTCAGAATAAACAGAGGCGCAGGGTCAAGAATCTCCGCCGTCGTAAATTTTCACTTTGAAAAGCCACGCAGACGTAATCTACGGCCGAGGGTGGAGCCGTGTCTTGTGAAAAGTGGGAAAAATAAGCACATCACTTTTAGGGGTGCTGGATTAGACAGAAATCATAAGGAAAACAATAAAACCTGCACACTATGTGCACCTTTTGTCACTCGGTGTTAATGAAATTCGGAGGCTGCTTTGACAACGACAGGAATGGAATTATGGTCCGTCAGTACAAAGGAAACGTCCTTTAAATATCATAACATCATAAGGATTACAGCACACTTTACCCCCCCACTGAGTACATACAAGGACAAATCCACACAGACGGCACCAGAATGTGGGTCAGCTTTGCCACAACACACTTCAGGGCTGCTCGATTACGGCAATAATCATAATCACAATTATTTTTGGTCAATGGTGAGATCACAATTATTTAACACGATTACTCATTGACTTTGAAAACATCATGAATTTATTGAACTTTAAAAAAAAAAAAGTGTCTCTTTGACAATGGATTTAAAACAAATAAAAATAATACATGTAAAAATTAGATAAATTAATCAAATAAATACTAATAATCATGATAATAAATATGCAAATTTAAATAAATAATATAAAATTCATAAATAAAAATAAATTAGATCAAATATGTTGTAGTGCACTGCCACAATCTACTGAAACCTCCTGATCATATATTCAACATTTTGGTAAAAAGTATTCAGCGCTGGATTTCTAACAAGACAGAACGAGAGCATCGTTGTGAAATGGATTGCAACACAATAATTGTTTTATCTCGATTATCTTGTTTTCATAATCGTTAGAAGCCAAAATCGTAATTGAAAAAAACAAAACGTGATTAATTGCCCAGCTCTACCAGCTCAGCTCTGCCGGGGCAGGTGGCAGTAAAAGGAAACAGCTCTGGCTCGTCATTATTCCAGATATTTCTCATCTGCACGCCCTCCCCTGAAGGGCTAACAGCAGGCTCCTATTTTTACTCCTCAGCAAAGTCTTTAGTCTATATCGGGTGTGAGTGTGTGTGTGTGTGTGTGTGTGCGTGTGTGTGTGTGTGTGTGTGTGTGTGTGTGGGTGGGTGGCAGTGTAGAGGGTTAGAAACTCCCCTTTGGGGTTAAATGCCAGACATTCTGATGTGTCGGCCCTTGTTGTGCAGTCGTTATGATTTTTTTTTTTTGTGAGCAGGAATAACAACAGATGAGGATTAAATCTAAAAAACGTGAGCTAAAAAGCAGCTTAGGAGTGTGTCCGTACAGTGAAGGAGTTGTTTTGCTATCAGTCCATCTCTGGGTTTGTCCCATTACTGCCGCCCCGTCACTTGTACTAGTAAATGTTTAAACTGTTATTACTGTCGTTCACACAATACATCCAGAGCTGCACATTAGCGGTGGGAATTATCTTGCGCTGTTATCAGCGCTGACCTGATTGGCTGTGACAGCGTGCACTTTTGAGTGTTTACTCAATATTGACTGAACAAATATAATGTGGTTTCTTTGGCAAATTTGCATCCAGGCTGCTTTTACTGCAACGTGAAGAAAATGCAACGTGACTTGTGATCATTACTCATGACCAGGCTGGGGAGTAACTGTACTCTGTTACAGTTTAATTTAGTGGTATTCTGAATACAGTTACTGTCTTTAAAAATAGATTACTTTATTAACTCTGGCATGGAGGTTCTGTTTTCAGTTTGGTTTGTTTGTCAGCTGGATTCCAGTAAAACTTCTGTCCTGATTTTCATGAATCTTGGTGGAAGGGTGTCGCAGGGGACGAGGAAGAACCCATTACGTTTTGAAGTATGGGGCGGATACACACATTATTTTTCCTTTCCACTGACATTGCGAGATAGGGCATGGCCTTGGCGGAGGTCTGCGCTCTCTGAGTGCCCTCCTAGTTTGTTTTTCTTTTATTTGCTCTAAAATTCATACGAGGCGCACGGCAGAGGAGACGCACAGCAGGGCGCTGTCAGGAATGTGTTTTTAGAAATATAACACCCAGACAAATGAGCTAGGAGGTATAGTAAGTATTCCAAAAGTTATCCAAAGTATTTAGAATATGTTATTTAATTTGAGTAATCTAATGCACTGTTTCCCAACC
>JAOVVB010220260.1:0-10564 GCA_028570985.1 Heterobranchus longifilis
TTCCCTCTTCTTCTTCCTCTTCTACCATACATGTTAGATGGTTTGATTGGCATATACTGCCTTAAAAAAGCATGTCCTAATACAGACGAGATGCTCATTAACAGTGAGATCAGATCCTGGCTTGTAAATGATTGGCAGACATTCCACCCACTTATACCAAACTTTCCAGCTTGTCTCGTTGACTTCGGGCTGCTCTTGTGTGGTGGTCATCAAAGGGAGTCACAAATGACAGGATATGGAGGGTCTGCAAAGACATTGTAGTGTGAAAAATTAACTGACCAGGGTCCCGGATTGCATAAATTGTCGGAATAACTGATTACATTTTTGAAAAAGTAACTAAATAACTGAGTACTTAAATAGTGGACATAACGCGTTAGATTACTCATTACATCAAAAAAGTAATCCAAGTATTCTAATGCGTTACACCCAACACTGAAAATAGTTACAATGGAGTCCATGAGGAAAAGTTAAAAACAGGACTTGATGTCATCCACTCTCATTCATTCTTCCTCATCAGTGTCAGGGTCTTCCTCCTCCAGGTTATACACTGTGGTATCCTCAACCTCTGACTCTTCAAGCATCTACCAAGCATGAAAAACCACCAACCATTACAAACCTTAACACTTATGAGATTTTAGAGGTTTAAGGTGTCACTAATGGATAACTCTTGTGACCAGAATTTTAAGGACACAGCAGAATTATTTTAAGTAATCTCCACTCCATAATGGATCTGCTCCTTCTGGACCTGACTGATTCATTTCAAAGCCCTGCAAAACCAGGTTGGAGTTCTTATAGTATACCACTCACTGCTGCTGAGGGTTGCTCCATGTGGGCTGCTTAAAGATCTGTTTAAAGATCTTTAAAGATCTGTTCACAATTCAAATCATGAAATCATGAAATGATAACTGAGGATGTTTACTGAGAATAAGAATACATTAGAAAAATTCTGTCATTTTTTGTGAGTCCATTTGTTTGGTCAGCTTAAGAACTAAAAAACTACACAAACTGTCTTGCACCCAAGTTTCCATCAGTGATCAACTGGTAGTTAGTAACAAAATGGACTCAGTTATGTTAACTGAAACTGTTACACAACTGTACTTTTGAACTCATAGAACCAAGTTACAGCGGGGAATTTTTATTTTGATATATTTTAAGGTTTCAACCACATGCCGAAGGGTCCTGTTTTGAGTCTGGTTCCTCCTAAGGTTTTCCTCCACATGCCAAAGGGTATGGCATCAAGTAATTTGAAGTAATTGCACAGATATTAGATTCGCTTGTGATACCCTGTTTGTTTATGATTATTACAGTATGCCTAAGCTGCACCCTCTCACATGCACAGGTATACTGTAGCCTGAGTGCACTGGCATGAGGCTTCGCCCCTTTGTTACAGTATCTTCAAGTATAGAAAAATTATATTTGCATAATCCTGTTGTAATTAACGCACATTTACAGCTATGTTAAGACATCAATAACACACAAAAGCTGCATGCAGATGCATTTGCTGTAACATTAAACAGTGGGGGCAGTAATATATTATTATTGAAAGAGGGAAGTATATGTCAGTATTTACAGTGACATTAACATATTTTCATAAAAACACTTAAAGGCTAATAAACATGGTTAAGAGAAAATCGTGTGCACGTGCGAGATAGAGAGAGAGAGAGAGAGAGAGAGAGAGAGAGAGAGAGAGAGTTTCACAATCATACATGCAACATAATCCCATTTTATAATCTGAATCTTTATTTTTCATTTTATTTTTATTTTCTCTCCTTAAAAAATATATGTTAACCTCTGAATGTTGCCATGAATATAAATAGTAATGCACTGTTTAGTGTAAGAAAAAACTCGATGCAGATATTGTAATTTTTCTCTGTCCTAATAGAGTACACAAAACCTAAGCCACGCAGGGTAAGGTGTATGGTGTATGCGCCGTGGGGGTATTGCGTGCATGGGCGCGCAAAACCATTGCCTTATTTGTGAAAAGTGAAAAGTTCGTAGTTATGCCACACATATTTTAGGAATACATTTTTAATTGTGCATTGGAATTTTAATTGTGTTTAATCATGCCTGTTTTCCTTAAAATTTCACTTTCAAATTTCAAAGGTTTCAAAGGTTTTTTGGCTGCTTGATGCTGCCAAACAGGTAAGGAGGTAATTAAAACTTATAATGGCACCACAAATGACACCACACAATAATGACTTGATAACGGCACTTATGAATCAATACTAATCATTAATGAGGTGTTACTGTCAAGAGGGGGCAGCCGACATTTTTGAACATGCTCAAATTTTTCTCCTGACCATAACAACGCTGTCAGCATTCATACCGAGCCCCAAAAAAAGCTGTAAGCAGCAGTTACCGTCCTCTACCGAGCTCTCCAGACAGACAAGGAATCTGTCTAGATTTGGAAGCATATTCGCCTTAGTGGAATGGGGGTATTACTTACCTCTTGGATTTGGCTCCCTTCTATTTAAAAGATACTAATCAGCAATTGCATCTGTTAAAAGCATCTAATTCCTGACAAATTGAATGTATAGTCACATTTCAGTTGTGATCATATTAGAAGTTTAATAATAATAATTTCTTGCACAGCTTATTGTGATAATATCGGAATCAAATTTAAACAGGAAGACAATTTGGCTGGCATTCATAGAACTAATTTAGCAGCCAAGTTGTACAGAAATTTGGATAAAACTGAGAATGGTTCCTGTTTTAAGTTGCTATGGTGATAAATTGTGGTGCAATGATGGAATGTTAATAAGGGTTTCAGTACAGTTTTACACGACAGTGCCACACTAAGAGGATAAATATAAAGAAACATTTGTAGGAGCAACTACAGATCCAAATAAATACTGGAACATCTGCAACTTTCATTATAGGTTTTCTACTTTTGTGGAGCCAAGTACAACAGCACCACCAACAGCTTTTAAAATGTAAAAAATTGATTGAAAATCAAGGAAGGCCTAGTGGCTGACTTCTTTCTAACCAAGACTATAGATTCATGCAACCTATTGTTGCCAGTTGTGGTAGGTGACTGCACAGAATGACTAAAAATCTATACGTCAAATACACAGTGTCCAATCAAAGCACAGTTTAGGGACAAAAAAGGTACAATTTTGACAAAATGTTGATTTATACATATCAAACTCAATTTCCTATTTTTTTTGGTTTTTGACAGTGTAAAGCTGATTTGCGACAATGACCATCGATGAAACCACTATATAAAGAAAAATGAATTAATTGATTTACACTTACACGGTATGACAAGTTACAGAAACATACAGTAAATTAAGTGTTTTGTTTTTACTATAAATGATGTTCTAAGGAATCATGGCAAGAAGCTATTCTTGACTGCCTTTAAAAAGTAAACATCATGAGTGCTTCTTCACCCCTTCCTCCCTCTCTGCATGCATCCATTCATCCTGCCTCCCTCTCTTCCTCCCGCCCACCCTCCCTACCTCTCTCCATGCATCCATCCTCCCTTTACATAATTATAATTGCTCTGTTGATATAATATCATGTAAGTTGAAAAGTTATATCTGCTTTGTCCTTATTAATGTTTCTAAATGTTTCTGTACACAGCATAATTCAATTGTCCTGCAGGTTGCACAGAAGAGACAGCCTGAGGGACTGTCATTCTCAGGACGAGGAACAAGTTTTGCGTTTTGCCAGCATCTGTTATCCCACAGGCATAAATTGCTTGGAGGTAAGCCAAGGCTGCAATGGCATTACTAAACATAAGAGACTGCATAAGAGAATTCTAGAATTTTACTACAGCCAAATTTCGAGTTGTTTTCTGCTCTCAAATATCTTTCTTTTTTATTTTTTAAACACCCTATACCTTATTAAAAATAGCTTGTCACATGACCAAAAGCTGGCAAATGTCTCCATCTCAAAACTTCTTTCTGGCAAACACTTTCTGTTAAAAAGTGCCTGGCACTAGAATTTAAAAAACAAAACAAAACTGAGGATTAAATAGAGAAACAAAGTGAGTGTTTAACTGTTTTCTGTTATTCTGCTCAATAAAATATCCCACTTGTTATCATGTACATAAATACATTCATTCATACATACATACATACTGTACATATATCAAAACATCTTTTTGTTTCTTTTTTATCACAGCATCACACACATGTACAAATCATTATCTGAGATAGACAAGTTTCAGCACCTAACACTAATAATATTTTCAAGTTCCAGGTAAATTTGATAGACCTATACCAAATATACCAGCACAGCCACAGATGGATGGACAGCTGGACTTTTCTCAAAACACCATCTGTTGAGAATTTCTGTTCGTCAAACATATTCACACAAAATTATAAGGGAAGACTTGTGCATAAATACAAATATACACATGTACACATGTACAGGGCTTAAACAATGTGATAGTAATTGTATGCATTCTGAATTTGCTTTGAAAAATGTTCTTCAGATGGAGTTGCTGCATGCATTTTGCATTGGGATTTTGATTACTTGGAGGCAACGTAGGGATTAATTCACATTATATACCCTAGATGTTTAAATTTGTAAGATAGGCTGAAAAATGCAGCAGATCAGTGGTGTCGTGGTTAGCACTTGCACCTCCATCTCTGTGTGCATGGAGTTTGCATGTTTTTTTCGTGCTTGGTGGGTTCCCTCCAGGTTCCCCAGTTTCCTCCCACAGTCCAAAAACCTCCAGATTAGGCTAATTGGCAATCAGAAATAGCCTGTAGTGTGTGAATGAATGTGGGATTGGCAGCCTGTCCAGGGTGTACCCCATCTCATACTCTAAGTCTCCTGGGATAGGCTCCAGGCCCCCCACTACCCTCCCTGAACATAGGATAAAGTGGTATAGACGATGAACATGTTTACACACTGTCCAGTCTGACACAAAAACAACAATACATTATGTGTCTTTACTGCTGCAATTCATAAACCCTGAATAACAGTGTACCATCCAAGTTTCATTCATTGAAATCATTGCTGTATTTCTAATCGATAAAAGCAAGAGTTTTATGAGTTCATTTTTCACCTTTACATGCTCTTGGTTTGCTTTGTTTCTTTATCAAAGCAAATATATCATACAGAAACAAAGCTGTCATATGAGAGCTTCACTTGTCATTTCCTGAACATAGCTGCCAGCAAACTCTGCATCTTAACTTGCTTTGTGACAAAGCCTCTAATTTAAGTATTCATATATACAAACTTGTCACAATTATTGTCTATTACATCAAATATGATAAGGTCTTTAGGAGGAGTTTTCAGAGTTGGTAAAGCACATGCTGTGGGTTAAACCAGATTACGATTAAATATCTCACTGTACTAGCAAATGTCACTCAGACCATGATTTCAGCAGTCTTTTACGATTATTATTTTTCACACTGTACAAGTTGATCCCGATAAGAATTCTCTAACATACTACAGTATAAAACTGAATAATAAAAAGTATATGTAATGAAATATTATTCATAACAGATTAAACTATGTTCCCCCATGCTATGTGCACAGCAACACTGCAGGTTTGTAGGTCTTCAGTTGAAATGCATAGAAATAGTTTTATGTAGTTATAATAATAAATAGCATCTATTTCTCTCCATGTTTTGCCCTGTCATGATATAACTGTGAGGCCATATTATGGAGAAGGTTTGTCTATTACCAACTATTACGTTTTGGCATTACAGCAATATGTTTGTAGCTGTCTTGTGTAATCATAGGCCATTTTTTTTTTCATTTTTTTATTGACAGATTTTGGAAGCAGCACACAAACTTTATCATTAGCTAACTTTGGTCAAAGCTGCAGTTAATCAGCTGCTGGAAAGTGTGTCACAATATTTATTCTAAAACCACCAATCTCATCTTATGACCAAAATTAATTCTTTGCAAGTCTGAATGTGTGTGCTACAGCAGAAATCTGGTTAAGTATCATATAATGTAAGCCTGGCTATAGTGAGCAGTTGCTGCTGCATTAAAATAGAGCCCCTAAAGCAAAATGAGAGCCTCAAACCCTTGGTGGAAGCCCATATGGAGATTTAATAAATGATTTACCGCCGCAAGAAGAACGCTGGTAGGAATTAAGTTAGCATGCAAAATAGTTCCACTCTGCAACCTTCACACATTGTTCTTTAACACTACAGAGAAAATCCCAGAGCACTTATCAAACCTGATGCAGGCGCCATACCTTGCTGCGAACAGAAGATGTTCTTCCTAAAATAAGCAAACAAACATTCTTCTGGGGGACAAATTACTGGGTATAGAAAACAGATATAGGAAAAGTTAGACAGAGAAAGTAAAACTCATTTAGTCCTTACAGCTTGGGGTTGAACTGTATCAAAGACTAATTACTGATTATCTCACATTCTTATATCTTTTGCCAGATGTCAAAATTATGAACTAACTATATCAGGGTGGGTAATGCCCTTAATTAGATAATGCCCTTAAAAATATATGCTTGGATATAAATGATATGCCTGTGCTGTCTTAACAAATTCTTAGAGAGATTGCACTTAGTAGAACAGTTACCACAATAACATTCTGTTATTACAAATATTAAGTGGCTTGTGTTTATCTGTTCAATACTTCAATCTCTTTGTTCTGTGGATAGGTAGGTGGGTAGGGGTTTGGGTGGGAGGGGGACCAAGCTGGGCAGCACGGTGGCTGTTAGTAATAACAAGAACATTTTAAAGACATTCCACAACACTCATTGTAAAAAAAAAAGTGCCATTTTAAGAAGCTGGGTTGCATTGCAAAATGGTTGTGACTTTAGAGGGATACAACACTACAAGGTGTACTTTTATTAGAAAATAACCAATTTCTGGGTGGACCATGCCATGTTTTATTACTTACTTAATAAACACTTTTTTATGAATAACATAAATTCATAATTTATGACAAAACAAAACAAGATGTTAGGCATGTTTCTCTTTGAAAGAAAAGAGAAGAAAAAGCAAAGCAAAAAAAATATTTTTATGTATTATCTCACAGAGGGGTAGGTTAAATATGCAGCAAGATATGTTATTAGTTATTTCTATACTTTATAAGACTTTCATATTCTGATTTTTTTTATTAACAATGCCGTCTAATTTCCTGCATGCTACGTTGGAGGTTCATGAGTTATAGCCTATACTGATATGATGGAGAATGAATGCAAAAAGCCCATCAAATCAGGTGGTGACTAGAGGTGTGAATCAGGACTAGGGAAGACACTAGACACTTCTCCTTCTTCTATACTTTCATGCAAGTGTGAACATGTAATCATACATGCAGGAGATAGCAAAGCACTAGCAAAAACCCTGGTCATTCATATGATTGTATTGCCTTTATGTTAAGTCTTTTTTAGTTGTAGCATATACATTGCTCCATAGTGAAATTCTTCCTTGCATATCCTAGCATAGCTGGGGTCCGATTGTTGGGTCAGCAATGATATACAAGGGCAACCTGGTGGAGGTGGGGCTTGAACCGCCAACCTCCGTCTTCCTTGTAAAGTGGAACCATCTCCAGTCACCATATGAATCCCAAACAGACCAGATGGGGCTTCCATGCCATAAGAACTCCAACCAGAAGCAGGGCACCAGAATGAGTCAGACAGGTCCTGAGGGCAGAGTTGGATCACTAGCAGCTCAAAAACAACATGTATAGCTCAACAGAGAGCAACAGGGAGAGGGAGAGAAATAGAGAGAAAGAGAAAAGAAGAAAAAAAGAGAACAGAAAGACAGATAACAGTAACATATGATCACAGTCACATAATGGATGAAATGAATGTACATTTAGTGCAGAGTGCAAGCAGGGAATCCAGCAGGACTTCTGCTAACTATGACAGCATAACTACAAGGGAGAACCAGAAGGAAACACAGACACAGGCTCCCTGGGATGTAAAGCAACTAGTCAGTACACCGTCAACAAACCTAAGTGATTAATGAGAGCGAGGAAGAAAGCTTCTAAACATACCAGTTCACCATAATACTCTATGTCCATGAGTCCCCCTGATCTGCTCTTAACAAAAATGCTTTGCTAAATAAATAGGTTTTTAGCCTAGACTTAAACATTGAGACTGTATCTAAGTCCTGAACATTAATTGGAAGGCTATTCTTGTGGGGCTTTGTAAGAAAAAGCTCTGCCCCCTGCTGTAGTTTTTGTAACATGCAATTCTTACAATCAGCCTGCATCCTTTGATCAAAGTAGGCATGTTGGATAATAATACACTAGCAGTTCACTCAGGTATTGTGGCGCAAGACCATTTAATGGTTTAACGGTCAAAGTTAGTATTTTAAAATCGATGCAAAATTTTAAAGGGAGCCAATGCAGTGTGGAGAAGATAGAGGTGATGTGCTCATATCTTCTGGTTCTAGTGAGGACTCCTGCTGCTGCATTCTGGACTAACTGAAGCTTGGCAATATTTCTGAGGTGAAAGAATTCTATCCTGATAATATTATCTACATGACCTTCAAATGAAAGATTGAAATCTATAATCACACCAAACTCTTTTACTGTTTTACTTGATGAAACAGAAAGGCCATCCAGAGTTGCTGTGTGATCAGAAAGCTTACTTCTAGTTGCAAGTACTGTTGTCATGATTAAGTAGAAGGAAGTCAATTAACATCCAGTCACTTGTGTCCTTCACACATTGCTCAACTTTATTAACCTGACTTTTCTCATCTGGCTTTGCTGAGATATAACTGTGTTATCAGCATAACAGTAAAAACACATACTATGTTTATGAATTATATTGACCAGAGAAAACATATAGTGGCTTTTTATGTATTTTCCTTTCTGTTGTTGTTAGTCTTTTGGCTGCTCCCGTCAAGTGGTCACTACAGCAGACCACCCAATCCGTACCACAACTCAGCACAGGTTTTACACCTGATGCCCTTACTGATGCAACCCTCCCATTTTATCCGGGCTTGGGACTGACACTGTATCCAAAATTGTTAGATTATGACATGGACTATGCCTGACTACCAATTTGATAATTTTGTTATACTCACCCCTTCTTCCATGATTATTTATGGGTAAACAAAATTTCTGAACTTTTTTTTTAGTTTAATTTAACCTCTCACCCTCTAAACATGTTTGAAAAGTTTTACGATAAATTTTGTAAACTCATGTAAACACTGTTTTAACCCTTAAACCCAAGTAGCACAAATATGTGCCGGCAGCACTGCATAACTCAATGACAATTAAATATATTTCTATGTGACTAAAAATAACAATAATTATTATTATTACTTACTTAATGAGCACTTTTTATGAATAACATAAATAAAAAAAATATATATATTATTTTTGGTCACATAGATAACTACTGTAGTCAGTCATGTTTGGGAAGGATGGTTGTAATGAACTAAAATCTAGTTCTTCATATTGCCTATATATCATTTGCCCTATATATGTTATTCAAAAACAGCAACACAAATAATAGCTAAAATGGTCAGAGCTTTAAGGAACACTGAACATATGGAACACTAATCTGACTGTGGCTTGATCTGACTCCATTCTTGGAAGCAATGCAATTGTTATATGATGATCAAAGCAAAAAATTCTTGCACAATCATGGTATTTTTCCTATTTTCCTATAATATTGTGCAATTTCTTATTTTCATTTATACCAACTTTTCTTTGCTTTATTCAGCTGAAATTGAAGTGGAAAATGTGATAAGCCTAAAGCATGCTTCATCTAAAACCAAGCAAGTTCCGGCCCAGCAAGATTCCCAACTTAATGATTTGTTAAATTACAGTTTTTAGTATTTCTTTGACTTTAAGGTTTTTCTTTGAGAGTGCTCCTTTGACAAAGCAATATACTATATATGCATTTACTTCAGAAGCAGGTCACCTGTAGACTGGTGATAAGCACTCTTCAGAGTCACTGCCGAAATCCAAGGTCCTGCTCAGGCTATCGACCACCAAAAGAAAATAAATTACACAGATTACCATTTCATGGACAAATTTTGTATATAAAAAAATGCAATGAATAAATGTTGTTTAATTTCATATGAAGCAACACTGTGTTGGAATCATTTGTTCAACATTATTATAATGTCATTAAATCCAACTCACTCACTCTTATCTAACACTTATCCTGTACAGGGTTGCGTGGAACCTTATCCAAGGGGACTTGGGGCACAAGGTGGGATACACCCTGTTACCCTGACAGTTCATTGCAGGGTACAAGCACATACACACATTCACACACTATGGGCAATTTGGAAACGCCATCTGTCATGTCTTTGGACTTCAGACATTAGAAATCCAAGTGGAGCAAAGTTACATACAACCTTATTTTATACTTTTACATGGTACTAACCTTAAAAAGAAAACATTCTCCTTGTCAGAAGTTTGAGGCAATGACATATGTAGTTTGGTATGAGCAGTAATATGGACATATTCAAATACAATATCTAGTTTCTGTTTTATTAGATATTTTTCCAAATTTTTATATTTTTGAAAATTATTGAGATGTATAAGATTAAAAAAAAGTATCCTTGATAAAAGTTTAAACTAATCCCTCACTCCCAATTTGTGTAAATTATGAATAATCATGGCCACTCTACCATATAGGCCTGATTGGTGGATTGCTGCAGAGATG
>JAOVVB010220270.1:0-10564 GCA_028570985.1 Heterobranchus longifilis
CTCCCCAAAAGTATCGTAACACCTGAATATACAGTGACTGGACTGAAGGTTACATCGGCGATGTTTAAGCAAAAGCCACGGTGAATAGCTGTTTTTCCTGAATAGTATTTACAGTTTATTAGATTATTAGTTAAAATACACGTGATACATACGTGGTTTTCAAACGCAGATTCTGCTTCCGGTTTACACAGGTACGCGTATGCGCAGTGTACACTGGGAGTAGGGGTGCTGAGGTGCTGCAGCACCCCTACTGGTGGGGGGCTGTAACTGCAAGGCAAAAAAGTTGCAAATCGATTTAAAAATATGTTTTTCTTTGCGTAAACAGTCTATAAAACATGGATGTTAGCCAACTATGGATCTGTAACATTCTCTAAACTATTTACTATACAACGTATAAAAGACATACTAGAGAATAATTTAAAAAAAACGATATCAAAGATATATGAAGTGTACTATGTTATTAGAAATGGAGCTAGAAACACAAGTTACCCTGAGTACTTTGTTGAGAACGACAAGACCATAAATAATATGGAGGATGTGTTTAGTGGTTTTAACAGATTTTTGTAAGTGTAAGTGTGGGACCATAATAAAATATGTTGATATCTAATAAGAGTAAAAATGTAGTATAATACAGATAGGTAGGTGCATGAAGGTTTATGAACATAAATAGTACATGGCGTGTGTATATAATGCAGTATTCTACAGTGAAATGTGTTGTGTAAATAAATCGAAAATGCCAGAGTATAGTATGTCGTCAAAAATCCCACAAAAACGCCATAATATAGTATGCTGAATTTCTTTGGAAAAAATCCAAAATGACGAAAATCCCTCATATTCTAGTATGTTGTCTAAAAAGCCCCCCCAAAAGGCATAGCACAGTGTATCGTCAAAAATAAATTAAAAAACACCATAACATAGTATGACGTCAAAAATCCCACAAAAACGCCATCGTATGTCGACATTTTTTGCAAAAATGTCATACAGTACAGTCATAATAACACGAATAAAACCCATAACAACAACAGCTATCACCCATACTATATTTCAGTTTGTCATTTGGTTGCAGTTAAAACAGGTTTTGCCAGTTTGTAATAATGGATAATGAGTTAATGGACTATAAGTGACTTGATAAGTTTTTACTAATAAGCAATAGGAATTCATGATGCATCTGTTATTTATGGTTTGTTTATTTATTTATTTCCATAAATTTATTTTGTAATCCAACACAGAACAATTCAACTGGAGATGGGAGCTTTGTTTGTAACTTATTAAACTGGATTGGGTTTCACAAAAGCAGAATAAAGAAAGCCAGGATAAGAGATAAGAGACAAATCAAGGCTTGACAAAGTCTTCTCAGAGCATCCTGGCTCAAAAAGAAACACATCTGCTGGAATAAAACTGTGAGGAAAACTGTGTGCGCAATAGTGGACCGACTGTATGCGTAAGTATCTTAAATATACACATTTACTGACTGCTGCTCTTAAATCTTCGTCAATCAGTCATAAGGAGTTACTGTCATTGGCACACATTAACAGCTGTACACTTTGCCTTCAAAGTCAGCAGTGGATTTGTGCAAAGTAACTCATTGAATGGTTTAATAATTATGACTGATTCATGATGATTTAAGAGCAGTGGTCAGGAAGTATATATTTAGGCAACTACACATTCAGTCAGCCTGTTGTTGTCTGCATTGCTATCTCAGTTTTTTTTTCTTCTTTTTTTTTAAAATACATATTATGTGCTTTGCATCCTCGTATATATGGAGATAAAAAGAAAAAACACAGAGGGAATTGGACTTGGAAATCCAGAAACTAGAAAGAGAATTTAGTGACGATGCACACTGTAAGCACGACTCTGTATTAATCAGGTTTTTTTTCCTCTCTCTCTTAAGTTCCCAGCAGACAAGTGATCCCAGCAAAATAAAACATAAAAAACATTTAGGCATCTCCCTGTTGTAAAAATTATGAAACCTAATATCCACAAATTACTATATATATATATATATATATGTGTGCGTGTGTGTGTGTGTGTGTTTGTGTGTGTGTGCCTATATGTGTATGTAGTATGTAGGGTCAGAAACACATGTTTGTGCATATGTGCATATAGGACTTTGTATCATGTATATATTATCACTGACTTCATTGAAAACACATTACAGCCATTTCTAAGAATCTCAACAACTGATAATATATTCATCAAACATAACAACAATATGAAAAGCAGTTTTCATAAACACAATATAACAGTAACAATGACTATCACATGAATAATTAGAACGGTCACAAATGTTACAATAATAACAGTACTGAATGACAATGTGTACCTGTGGTATTTTAATGCAGGCTAATAAAGGCAAGATACATGAAAACATGGAATAAGTGTAAAAAAACACATTAATTTCTGATCAGAGTGACTGCTGAGTGAACAGATAAGACACCAGGCTGTTAGCAGGCTAGCTGCACAGAATAAATCTCCATGGTAACTTACGTGCCACTGCTTTCGTGAAACCAAGTCATGGTTTATCCTGGCTTAATTTAACCAGATTATCTGGAAAATCCCGGCTTAATCCCTTATCTAGGTTTTGTGAAATAGGCCCCTGGGAGCCAGACAAAAGCAAATGATCCTCATCGAGTCTTCCTCCTTGTACGCAATATTTTTTTTCCCTAGGATGGCAAAGGCATGTCCCACCTAAAAAGGTAACTTACCTACCTAAGAAAGTAAGAAACGTAAATTACCTTCTTGCTTACTGAAGTAAGTTTAAAAATCTTTATGAAACAGCAGTGAAATGTCTCAGATTGGATAGCTCAGTGTGATAAGAGGCAGGTTGCGAGGATGTTGTGTGTTCAATCCTAACTTTGTGCAGCGACTTTAGAGGTGTAAAATTCAAAATTAAGAAGTAAAATGCACAAGTGCCTGTCTCAGATATGCACTTGTGACAGATATTAATGAGCTGCTCATATTAATGAGCTGCTGTGCAAATGCAAAAAAGAAAAGAAATTCAGGCAAATACCTTTTCAATTTAAGGTGTGGTTGTGACTCGGAGTCAGATCCAGTAACTGCTGCACACTATAACACCGGCAGCCGTGTTGGAAAGCAGCACGCATCAGAGGTTTCACTTTCCATTAACAGAGTATTAAAAACGTTTCTATGCACAACAAATATAAGCTAAACATCCCAGTCTGATGATTGGTGGATTGATTCTGATATATTAACACAACCCTCTTGTTGCACAGAGCGCAGCTTTGGATGAAAATTTGCCCTTTTCTTCACAGTGGTTGCTGTTTGTTTTACAGCTCTGTCGGGGGTGAATTTAGAAAATAGAAACTTACCTTACCTTACCTTCAGGAAACAATCATTTTTAGGGAGAGACTAGGCAAAATATGGGTGCATAAAACAGTCCTACTGGGCTTTAAAAAAAGCTATGAAAGTGCCCACTAAGATGCCCCTATGGTAGATAAAACATGATGCAGTGCCCTACATGCTAGAAAACCTTTAAATAAATACAGAGCCTGCTGAAGGGAGCAATTGTCTGAGAAAAAACTCGCAAATTTGTGACTTTATAAACTCGCAAAAAAGTTGAAAATAATGTGCTAAATGGATGCATCGATGGATTCAGTCGTTTCTTTGTATGGATGGAAGCGTATACAACAAATAGCAACCCCAAGGTTGTAGCGGACTATTATAGTCCGGCAGCACGTAATGCATCCATACAACAAAACGACTGAATCCATCGATGCATCCATTTATGCATATTCCATATGGCTTCAATTTGTCATAAGAGTCCATGTGCCAAAGAGCATTAGGCCCTTCAGTGTTGTACTGCACCTTGCAGATCGATTCATTTGATGATCTGTTGTGTCCTGCTGTATATTCTTGCATCTGTCCATTGAGTTGTAGTTCCTGATGCACAAAAGCTGTCACCTCATCCAGATCAGTCTGTTGTTTTCTTCTGAACAGGCACAATTCACGGCAACGTCTCTTCAGAGTCCAGATGCTGATGATGATATGGTGATTCTGGGCTAAAATCACAAGTATTTCCTTGATGCTGAAACTGATCTGAAAGTATAATTCGATCAGGTCATCCAAAGAAGACATAATGCACAGTGAGCGTCTGCGCTGTGGGCTGCTCCAACCTTGCAAAGTGAAGCCATGTGGTTCCTTGACAAAAGCACTTTATTTTCCACTTTTTTTCTCGCAAATTTGCGAGTTTATAAAGTTGCATATTTGTGAGAAAAAAGTTGCAAATTTGAGAGTTTTTTCTCAGAGAATTGCTCCTTTGGGCAGGCTCGGCATTTTTCTTTTTTTACATGCAATGGCCCTAATACGCCGTCATAAGGAAGTGACTGAAATGTAGGTGTTTTCAAAAGTCAATGTTGACAGATGTACTTATTATAACCCAAACAATGGTCTTTTTCCTAAACTTACCCAGAGGTTTTGTTGCCTAAACATAAAAACGTAGTGTTGTTTGTATTCTGACAGTAAACATGTGTCCCACGTGTTAAAACTGCACCCGTGAGCGTCATATTTAACACGTAGATCTACCCATTGAATTCAACAGTGACGCCAAGCGGTCCTGAGTTGGTAACAAGAACGTGTTGGTATTTTTTTAACAAGACATCTGGATATTTCTAGCCATGGTTCTGGTGACAAAAACTGGTATTTTAACCCAAAACCTTTCCTTTTCGTGTGTTTTTTGTACCTACCACACATTCACCACAGCCTTATCAAGACATAAAATTAAAAATTGAAACATCCGCTACATATGAAACATACAAATGTACCGTGGTTTCTGCAGAAACATACAATGGCAACATGTATTCTGGTGGCTGGGTTGCATGCAGAGCTTATAATCACCATGAACTTTGTTGTCGTTTACATCCATGCCGTGTTTACTACAATGAGCTTCAAGGTATTCCAGCTTTTTCAAATTTCCATCTTGATATCAACCATTAGATGAAAACATGAAGCCACTATAGAAACCATCTTCTCTACATGCTTGTTTAAATATTCTTATTGTCTACAAATAGCAGAAACATGAAACATGAGTGCATGTGGTGGACGTTTATGATCCCAGAATACTTGTTGTGACAGGGCCTTGAGCAAAGTACTACAGCCAGTACTAACTTTGAAGTGTTCTACCTCTTTACAATTCTATGCTTTAGAGAAGTCTATAAATGCAATATACAAATACATTTTCTTTCTCACGCAATAATCCATAAACACAGTATAATCACATCATTTTACCATACTGTTAATCAGTGGGAGGAAGTATTCAGATCCTTTACTCCAGTAAAAGTACTAATACCACACTGTAAAAATACTCTTACAAGTAGAAGTCCTGCATTCAAAATATTACTTGAGTAAAAGTATGAAAGTACAACCAGGAAAATGTACTTTAAGTATTAAAAGTAAAAGTACTGAATGCAGAAAAACTCTAAATTATTAAAAAGTAATTAAAAGAAAAAGCAGCAAATCTTCACGTTTGTAAAGCTGGAATCACAAAATGTTTTAGAATGAAAAATGACTTAAAAAATCAAAATAATCGCCAATTAAATCTGTCAATCGACTAATTATTTCAGCTGTACTTCAATATACTGTTGGGTAGTTTAATCTACATCTAAACAAAAATATGTTATACGATATTTTCTTCATATGTTTTGTATGCAAAAATCTTAACTGCAGCTAATAATTATTTTCATTATCGATTAATCTGCAGATTATTTTCTCGATTCATTGTTTGATCTATAAAATATCTGATATTGTCAAAAAGTGAAAAATGTCCATTCTGAGTTTCTCAAAGTCCACTGATGTCTTTAAATGTTTTGTTTTGTCCAAAATCCAAAATATATTCAGTTTAATATGATAGAAAACAGAGAAAAGCAGGACATTTCCATATTTCAGAGTCTGAAAACAGCATTTTCTGACATTTTTGCATGAAAAATGACTTTAAATGATTAGCAAAATAATTGGCGATTATTTTTCAGTCGATTGACTAATCGATTGGTCGACTAATACTAATACAATATTTCTCTCTGAATTGCAATGCAGTAAATATAAATTCTGTACAATAACACCTCCAGCACTGGTCACTTTAACACTTTCACTCTGACGGTCACTTAATCCTGGTTTGTCTAACAACATCCATATAAACCACTTTTACTGTTTTATGTGTGTGTCTGTCAGCTCATTACTAACCCTCTGTATGTTAGTTTACCTAGTTTGTTGTGTAATTTATGTACTTCTGTTTACTGTGTAACATCCATCCATACCAAGGGACTACAGATGGAAATCAGCCTACGGCTAAAATCTTGCATATTTACATGTAAATGTTTATTAATATGCCCTTTCCCTTTTTATATAAATAAATTGAAATTGGAGTAGAAGTATAAAGTGGGAGAGAAGGAAAACACTCAAGTAAAGTACAGTACCTGAGTAAACATATTTTCCACCCTTGCTGTTATTCACACTTATTCTGCAATAGTCATGGTGTTGATTACACGTCTCTTCTCTTCTGACGGGCTCATATAACAGAGCTGCATCATACAGCCAGTACTTAAGGATTATTATACATTTACATCTGGAGTTCTGTCTCAGGAGGTTTCATAATATGAAGGTTAAATTGATGTTTCCAGTCGGGGCAGATCAGGTCTAGAGGCTTTGGACAGCACAATCATACAACACATCAGCAACATGTTTTGCTGTAACATGATTTCCACTGCGGCTGAGAGACTGGCAAATGCATCTACACTTTGCTACAGTACAGTTCTCTCTCAAAAAGATTTGCCGGGTCGCTTCAAATCACAAATCCTGAGCTGGATGTGACAACAGTTGTCCTCAGGAGACGAGAGGTCCGCGGACACAGGACGATCAGGAGGGAGGATCCTGAGTCACTGTAACGTTCATGACACAGCTAATAAAACATGCAGATATCCATTTCAGATATCAGTTTCTTTCTCTTACGATAAATGAAGGTGAATTAACAGGAATCTTATTATTAACAACTGGAAGATCATTCCAGATCTGCACACTGAAACAATGATCGTTCTGTTATTGTTTGTTGTTTTATGTACAGGCCTGTAAAATATTTCATATTTAACCCTTTAATATCATTCACAGACCTGCAGATTTTCTGCACAGAGATTTTTGCTAATTTTGAAAAAGGTACGGTAAGAATAACATTTATATTGTTACTTGATTGAATTTCATTACTTAATATTTTTGAACTTATTTTATCGTAAAATTGTGTTGACGTATCAAATGTGATACTGCAGGTATTTATGGTAATTTATCTGTAAATCCATCAATTATCATTTTATAGGCTTTTTTTGGGTTAAATTATTATTGTTTTTTTTTTTGTTTTTTTTCTTTGCATTTTGTCATAAATACTTACATTTAAAAAAAAAAAAAGAAAATGTCTGGCTATGAATTGATGGTTCAGGCTTTACAGGGTTAACCTTTGTTAACCTTTGTTATCACACCTGGTATTCTGATATCCCTCCACCACATCGTCATCAGGACAGTCGTGGGTTTATGGCTGAATTTCTACAAATACTACAGCAGAGAAAACTCAACCTGATCTCACAGAAATGTATGAAATGACCACGACCTTAACACCGAGTTACATGGTGTGGTCACATATTGTTACAATTACGTGTTGCCAACACGACAAAAACATATCTACATTTCCGTGAGTTTAGTTGAGGTTTAGGCACATACATGTCGTAGGTTTCGAAAAAACATAGATTAAATACCACATCTATATTTCTGTGAGTTTCATGAGGTGTAGGCACTGAAAACACGTCTGTACGTTTAGAAAAACATATCTACATTTCCATGACTTCCGGAAACAGTCGTTGGGGTTAGAAAAAAACATCATGGTTTGGATGTTAAAAACTCTGGTGTGTGAAGTTATTTCTGACATTATTATTTCTTGAACAATTCAACATTGAACTAAACACAAAAAGGCTCCATTTAAAAAAGAAAAACATTTTAAAGAGCAGTTTTCTGCCGATACTCTCAACTGTTTAGTTGATATTGCGATGACGATAAAAACATGATTTATTGTGCAGCCCGAGTTAATATTATGACTAGGAAGCATATCCATGCAGCATATGATAATATTGATTATTATGTTTACATTATTATACATGCATTCATACTACAGACTGATGTGTCAGATATAAGTCTCCATACATCTTCCTCTTGTTATTAAACCAAACATTCATATGAAGCCACTCTTATCAGGTGTTTACTCATTCTTTATTCATTCTGCAGATTTGGGTGATTTCCAGTTATTGTCCTCAGAGTCAGCTGACCATTATTACTGAAAATGATCCTCTTGATATGTTAAGCCATAACTCTAACTCCTTTTTGTTTAAAACAAAAAAAAAAACAACTTTGGCAGTTTATCACACATTTTAAATAAGTATATTATCATATTTTACTCAACCTGTCAAAAAAAAAAGTGTCTATAGTGTCTTATATACATTTAAAAATTTTAATTTATTTTTATATTTACTTTTTATGAATATATTCATCTTGGTGTGCAGTGTCGGTTTTAATTTAAATTATTAAGCACTAAATTCTTCTTATATTTATATGGTTTGCTGTGGTGCATGAGCACTTTTATCTGTTTTAACAGTTATTTTATGAAATAATTCCTTTCTTTTATGACATTTAATTTAATGTATCCATATTTATGTGTTCATATATCTGCCTTCATTTTATTTTCCGACTTTTTCTCTATATATTTTTTCATTTATCTATTTATTTTACAATATATTTATGACACAGGAAACTTATACTCCTGTTACTTTCTCAGTGAGGGAGGAGGACTTTGGTTTTCATCCTAATGATTTTATTTATTTATCGGGTGTTTTTAGAGGTTTTAAGAGTTTTACGATGGCAGTTTTTAAACCTTTTAGCGGTGTGAATCCTTTCTCTCTGCTATTCCCTAGCTGTAACATTTTAACCATTTTAATAAATTCAAGCTTTTATCAACCACATTTGTGTTTTTAGGAGGAATATTTCTCAGTATTTTATATAGGAGGTCCTCCTGTGCCCGTGCTCTCGCAACACTTGTTAAAAAAGTGAAACTCGAACCCTGTCCCCTAATAAACTTAATCTCAGAGATAATGGTAAATTCCTTCCTAAGCAATCGCTCAGATATTCCAGATTTTTTTCTCCAGAAGGGTTTAATAATTGGGCATTCCCAAACGCAGTGCATCAAAGTAGCTGTGTCTTGCTGTTCTGATTTTTTAACTACAAGAGGGACATGAATCTTTTGATCTCCGTCAGCACCGAGTAACACCGTCTCTCTCCATCGCAACACCTCCACATTTTCGAGCGCGTTCAGGAGCCCATTGATGTTCCAAAAGCCGAACTCCATCCACGGACAAATCACTTTCCCATCTCGCTTGTTACAAAACGCTTCTTATGATCCACTTTAATTCCACTTTTAATCCAGTATCTGCAGGAGCTGCTCTTTCAGCTTTTACTCATTCCCTCAGCCTCTTCCACTCCAGTCTGCCTATTACAGCTTATATTTAATATTATATAGCTGCAGTCTATGTCTAAATTATTATTCTGCCTGAAAAATGTTCAGTCAGTTTTCAAGTTTTCCACATATAGTTGCCTAACCCCTAACCCTAACCCTAACCCTAACCCTACTTTGTTAGTCCAGACCCTCCAGAATGACATGTTTTCTTAACTGACGCCATATTAATAGGATGTTTAAAAAATAAAAATACAGTTTTCTGATCTTACACTGCTATGGTTAAAGTTTGGTTAGATTTAGGCGCAAAAACAACTTGGTCAAGTTTCAGGAAAGATCGTGATTTGGGTTAAAATGAGTGTTTAGTTAAGGTTAGTGGAGCTTTGTCGTCATGGTTCAGTCTGGTTTCACAAAACTGCGTATGAATAACAAATTGTCAAATCATATTCCATGCTCGGAGCAAGTATTAGAAGTGAGGAGATGTAGTATGAAGACCGAGAAGTCCGGTTTTGTTGGATTACGCAGTGATTTTATTACCTAAATTTACTGAAGTAATCCCGTTTTACAACGTTAATCACGACGTTAATGACGTGTTTACAATCGCGACCGGCACATGTACAAGCACGACGGTATATGTACTTAAAAGGATGGAAAACACAGTGACCGTCATGTGTTTAAAACAGGCAGAAAGCATGTTGACAAAGGACACAAAAGAGACACCCAGAGCATTAAGAAGTGGTGCCACAGGGTCCGGACCAAGCTTCAGTTTTTGACAAGCAGGGAGTGAGAATGTGTTGCAGATCCAGCCACCTCAGTAGTGAAACTCAATTGCTCAATTTTCCACCAGATTCAGAGAACCACTTTTCTGGAACAATTTACCACAACATATTAGAATTTGCACCAGCACAAGTTCCTTCAAAAAGCAAAGTATACATTTCTTTCTGGATGAATTAAGCACGACAACATTGTAATATGTGCACTTTGGTGGGGCCATGTATAGATCATCCCCCGCTGCAGTATGTCTGCCACTTTGTCTTTAGAAATAATATAATATTTTTCTAACATTTGTTT
>JAOVVB010220281.1:0-10564 GCA_028570985.1 Heterobranchus longifilis
ATTGTATTATGAGAGAGAGAGAGAGAGAGAGAGAGAGAGAGAGAGAGAGAGAGAGAGAGAGGCAGTTGTTGGCAGAGGGAAGGAAAGGGAGAAGGGAAAGGGAGAGAAGTGAGATGTCTCAGACCAGAGACTGTACTCTAGCTGACTGCAGTGTCTTGTGGTGACCTAGTTGCAACCCCTTTGAAGTCCACAGGCTGATCTCTCTCTATAGGCTGCAGAGGAGATCTGCTGCATACAGCTTTATTCGACCGGGATAGAAAAAGAGAGAGAAGAGAGAGAGGTGCATCAAATTCATGGGGTCTTGAACTTGCCCTAAACCTCGCTTGCTACAGATCGATGTATGCACGTGTACAGTATATGTCTGTTAAAGTACATGCTTTCTAGTGTGTTAAAGTACATGCTTTCTAGTGTGTTTGTGTGATTGAGTGTTTTTGGATATGTTTTTGGCTCTGACTGTGCAATTGCAAGCTCCCTTTGTGTGTGTGTGCATGTGTGTGTGTGGGGGTGTGTGTGTGTGTGTGTGTGTGTGTGTGTGCGTGCGTGCGTGCGCGCGTGTGCGTGTGTGTGTGTGTGTGTTTGTCTTTGTATGTAGCAGGTATTCCTTTTGGAACATGTAACTGTAATGTCAGGCCAAACACAGCCTTTATCCTTTAGCCCACCACATTAGGAGACAGTGGTGCATTGTCAGGAGAGCTGACCTAGAATAGTCCAATCACTCTACATCCAGCCCCCTGTCTGCCCTCTCCTGTGATCACCATGCTGCCAATGCCGCAGTCTATACTGTGTGTGTATGTGTGTGACCCAGTTCAGCCGCTGGTGTCGCCAGGCTTGCCCCTGGTGAGGGCACGCATGTTAGGGCACAAAACCCTTAGATGTGTGTGTTCTGTTCAAGCACAGCTGTAGATTTCTTATATCATCTGTGGTTTGGAAATCTAGCAAAATTATAGGAAAGTGATATTATTATATATTCTATTATTATTATTATTATTATTATTATAGTTCTCTAGATCTATAGATCTTTATTTCCACATTCTCAGTTTAACCCCCACCCTTTTCTGTCTGTATGTAACTGGCTGCCACTGTCGTCTGTAACTTTTAATTAAGTTTGTATACTCTCATTAGGGCTGGGCAATACGGCCAAAATCTTCTATCCCAATATAACTCCATACTCCATGTGAGCAAAACAGCTATGGTTCACTCCAGCTTTACTCCCACATGCAAGGATCAGAATGCTAAGCTAACCGCTAATGAGGGAAAGTTTGCATATTTTCAACTTGCTGGCACGAGTCATCTGGTGGATTTTTAACAGCAGGGGGAGCGGGGAGCTCCAGACACCCCTGCCATTCACTGCAGTGACTGTTGAAAATCAGTAAACTTTCCCTTACGTTAGCAGTTAACGCTAGCACTCGCTGGATTTTAGAAAGAATGCAAGTTTAAGGCACTTCCTCATTGGCTTCTCTTCTCAGACCTGGAACACTGTACATTATTTTTTACTGTGTATGGCTGTAATGGCCACTGGTTTTTCAAACTTGCGATAGAAACGATATAGAAAAATATACAATAGACCTTTTTATATAATTTTGAAAATATATATCATCATATTGCCTGGCCCTTACACTGATGATTAGAGTGAGAAGTGTTCATTGTAAGTTCAGCATGTGTCTAAAAAGTGTGTTTGTGCAAATACGCCATTTAGGGATAGGGAGTTCATGGACACACATGCACACTGTATGACATGGCCGCTCAGTGAACTCTCTCAATTATTATTTGGAGCCTTTCTCCTGCACCCCTCCATCCCTCCATCCCTGCATCCTCCCACCTGCTCCCCATTGAGAAGCCTGTGTGTGCAGACATACGCTGCTGGGGGCATGCTTAACCTTTTTTCCTGCTGCACAACACAAGGAGACACAGACACACATGCTCTTCTTCAAGTTGGGCTTCAATTAAAAAATCCACTTCACTTTTTTCTTTCTCCTTTTCCTCCTGTCTTTCATTCCCTTCCTTTGCCTTCTTTTTGAAGTTAGCCCGGGGCCTCGCAGAGCCTCATCAACCCTTTGCCTTGGCTAGATTGCATACAGGTACCCTCTGTGGCTATTTCAAATGACTTAATTAGCTTCTGAGTGCAGCGGGCTGGTAGAAGCCTTCTCTCTCTCTCTCCCCTATTCTCTGTCTCTCTCTCGCTGTCTTCAGAGAGAGAGAAAATGATTGAGCCCATGTGACACATTTAGTCCCTTGCCGTGTGGTTTCACTTTCTAGGTCATGCTCTGGCTGTGGAGCTGACTGCCTATTACCTCGTAGAATAAGACGACACACACTGAGACATGCAGAGAGACAGTGTGAAGTGTGCACATGCATCCATACACACACACCCCCCCATGCATGCACAAACACACATGGCTCATTCTATGTTTAGTTTGACTGTCACTCTGCAATCTTTAGCTTTAGGCTACACCCACCCACCACCATTTGTAATTGATCTACTTTTCATTGATGCAATATTTATTAATTCTGTAGCCAAACAGCATGTAAGCCAGACAAGTGAAATTTTGGTTGCTATTTGCTTAGCTAGTGTGGCACATGTTTATTTGTTCAGAGGCTCAGACACAATCCAACACTGTTTTGTTGTGTTAAGTCCCCAGGCGTGAATTCCCATACACACCAGTGATCAAGGTGTTCAGACTGTTGCTGCGCCGGTGTTTTTTATCAGTGACAACAACGTCAAGGGCATGCCCCACTGCACTACAAAAATTCCATGTTGCCACATCCATCTCAGCCCTGATGCCACACATGCACCACATATACATTACACATGGGTACTACACACACTCATATACACAAAGTAGCATGTCTTTTCAGCTCCCCTTCCAGGGGACATGGAGAAAACAGAAATATGTCGGATGTTTCCACCTTTGTTGTCCTCTGTTGTTGTGCATGGCTTAAAAGCAGAGTCTGTCAGACTGTATACAGCAATGCAAGTGGTAGCAGTCTTCCAAAATGTCAGTTTTGCAAACAATCACAAACCATGTCAGAAATTTTCGTCAATGACAGCTGAATGGTCCCCGTACCTCTTTTAGCATTGTCAACTGTCAAGGTCTTGAAAGTCGGAGGGGAAAAAAGTTTTTGCTCCATAAAGCTTTATTGTAATGAAGTGCCTGACGGAAAGATATGACCACAAGGATGTGATCAGTGATGGTCATCAATGACTAAATGAGTTCTCACCCCCCTCAGGGTTGGAAAGAGATCTCTGGGGGTTGAGGAGAGCAATGTGCCTGTTAACTTCTGGCTCTCTGGTCCAGCTATAGCTTGCTGGCTAGCTTCAGGCCTGTGTTAAAAACCTGGGCCTGCTAAATTAAGTTTGGCTGTGTGCACACCCTGTGGCACCACACACATACACACATGCACACACACACACATGCACGAGCAAGTGCACTTACAGCTGCTTGAAGTCAGGCATTCACACATACTAGTGTGCACGAACACACACACACACACTCTCACATTCACTCTCCCATTACCCAATCTTAATTGGCTACCTTCCCTCTTTCTCTCTCCCTCTCTATCTCTCTCTTGGACAGGCCTACAGGCCTGTTGGTGCGCTGGCACACAACAGCACCGTTTGGGTGTACGAGCAGGTTCTGGGGGCATGGATGAAATTGGAGAGAGAGAAGCAATACAGATGGGTGCACGGATGAGGTTTAGATCGCGATCAGGAGATGAGAGAGGGCAAATTATAGCTATATGCCTCATTACAAAGTGGTATTTCACACTAAATATCTTGAAAATATTAGTGTTACTGTATTTTCCCCACCACATATTCAGGCCACTTGTTAAAGCCACAGTTAGAAAGTAGTGTAGGAGATGCCTTTCTCCGTTTCCACGAGCTGAGGAGTTGTCATGTGCTGTCAGCCAGCTTGTTCTCCATGTGCCTGTCACTGCTCTGGATTGGAGCTCTGGGTCCCAGCATCCTGCCAATTGGTGAACTGTGTGTGATTGTGTGGGTGTGTGCGTATGTATGTGTGCATGTTGCCCTCAGAGCACTTTGTTGATTCTGCTCTGCAGTGTCAGTGACACATTGAGCGGGTTCGGTGGGAGTCCCCTGGTTTCCCTCGTGCTGTGTTTACTCCATCTGTTTACTCCCCCAAAAAAACACTCTCAAATCTATTGCCCCTCTCTCTCTCTCTCTTCCCCTCTTTTTTTCACTCTCTATGTATCTCTCTTATTTACTCCTGACTTCTCTTGACTTGTCGTTTCAAATCAGTAGCTGTGCGGTAGTCAGGTGGTGTGCCTGTCGACAGCCAGCACTCTTCTCTCCCTCAGCAGGAGGCGGGATTGAGTTTCTCTCGCAGCCATCCAGCCAGCCATCTTTTTGCTTGAAGAGTCAGAACACATTATTTTCCCGGATGGATATTTTCACTTCAGTGTTCTTGATTAATAATATAGTTGAATGAAAGGCTGTGAGTAAAATACAATGTTGCCAAACACACAGAAAGCAATAACCAGAGGTGCTTAATTGTAGGGCTGCCAATGATTATTTTCAATTAATTGTTTAGTCTATAAGATTTCAGTGAAAACAAAGCATCACAATGTGTCAGAGTTCATGTCTGTTATGTTGTCCGAACAATTGCTATAGGGCCACCATTGATTACTTTAAATAAATTTTCCTAATTTCTTTGTCTATAAACTATCAAAAAAATGTGAAAAATGACAGTCCAGATATTCAGTTTCCAATGATTTAGAACAATTTAGAATTACAGCAAAGCCTCATATTTGACAAGCAGGAACCAGTAAATGTTTGGTAATTCTGGATGAACGAACGATTATCTACAAACATTATCTATTATATTATCTAATTATATCTATATTTACAGGAAAACATATATTTCAGGACTATGTATTCCTCTCTTGGTACTCTTGGAGTCACATAGTCCTGAAATCTGTGTTATAAATCAGAAAGAAAAAGGGGAGAAGACAGGACATGGGGCTGTTTATTTGAGCTGGTTTGGAGCCTGCACCCAGTGGTGTTGGTTAAACCAGTGTTCTGTGTTGGAATTCACAGTTCAAGTTTTTCTCTAAAACTGTGACCACAGGAAGTGGTCACTGTGTGTGCTCGGATTCAGAGTAACTGGATGTGATGGTGTTTGAATGTGGCCTTATACTGAGAGAAGTAATGGATGAATAAATAATTTGGCAATATATATTTATATGATTTGATACATATATTATAGTCTCTAAAATGTATCTTTCAAATAACATCCAGCTTAAATTCACATTAAATAAAACGTGTCTCCGGATTGTGAAATGATCATTGATTTTTTTTCTTTTCCACACAGCATCACCTCTGAAACAACTTCATTAAGCTGTGTGCTCATTATGCAACCTGTGCTATGGTTTTATAATGCCAGCCCTGAGTCTGTGTGTGATGGTATGAATTGATAGTTTACATACCCAATGCCAAGGGCACCACCAAGGGCTCATGAATGAGAGATGAAAAGAAGTTGAATTGGAGCAGGAGAGGAAGAGAGAGATATCTTTTTTTTTTTTATCCTCATCCCTGCGACCGGCTAATTAGCCTGCTACACTACCCAGCCTCAGCTGCAGGGACAGGGTTCAATAGTTCACCTATCTACCACTGAGCTACAACGATGGTAAACCTGGATTACCTGCTCTACCGGCTACCAAACCCCAGTATTACAAGTACCTGTCTTGTTCAGCAGCCTGGAAATCAAATCAGTCCAAAGAGCTGGCCAGGTGGACTTACACTAAATCTGTTGTTCCTGAAAAAAGACATAGTTGCTTACTCCATAATCTCTGTGTATCATGGGGGAAAAAGTTTGAGTGGCCTGGAAACTGAAGAACTTGCATATTCAGCATGTAGAGACACTTTAGGAATGAAAGACAACCAACGATTTGTTAATGGGATCAGATTTATGACTACTTTCATTTAAAATGGGATGTTATAAATGCTTTGTCCTAGATGTGTCAGCTAGGCCTGTAAATGATTAAAGGCTATTGATGATATGGACCGTCAATCAGTTTTTGTTGTGACAAGCTGAAGCATCGGAGATGAGCTCTCATCTCGATATTTGATACTTCAAGAATATGTGAGGCTTCAGTCCATCAGCCATTGATTGAGATTGGTTATAGATCTTATTAATATATTTACTTTATATTCACATATGAAGCACGCCGTTCTTAGCCTGCTCTAAAAAGCGAGTTGAGTAAAAAAGACAATAATTGGCACTTTTTCTGAGTGCACAATTAATAACGCCTTAGTATTCTGTGTAATTTATTCTGCAACAGAAATGTTGTAAATGCATTAACGTCCATGACGGGGCGTCTGTGGCTCGGTGGTTCGATCCCCGGCCCCTGCAGTCTACATGTCGAAGTGTCAAGATACTGAACCCCAAATTGTTCCATCGGTGTGAGTGTGCGTGTGATTGTTTTATCACTCCTGATGAGCAGGTTGCACCTTGCATGGTAGCCTCTGTCACCAGTGTATGAATGTGGTGTGAATGCTGACTTGTGTTGTAAAGCACTTGGAGTGGTCACTAAGACTATAAATGCAGTCCATTTACATGAAGTGTCCCTAAAACCAGGCGGCAACCTCCGGGGCTGAACAGTGAGCGAGTCAATCCACAGACCCCCCACCTAAATGCTCAACTTTATAGCAGAAATAAACATGTTACAGCCTGGTACAAAAATGGTTTCAATTACAAGTTAAGTTAAATTATATTAAGGCTTAAAGTTATGCGGGCGTGCATCACAGAGACTATGTCCCTATTTTATAGTCTATGCCTAAAACCCATCTTCAATTTTCAATTAACATGTAGAGGAGTTGGTATTGCAGCAGAATGATGTGAGAACGGAAACACAGTCTAACTAAGAGCAAAAATTCATGCGCATCACACGTTGTATACCTTCATTCTCGCATGTTCATTTCAGTCAGTGCACAATGCGTGTGTGTGTGTGTGTGTGTGTGTCTGTGTGTGTGTGTGTGTGCGTGTGCGTGTGCGTGTGCGTGTGTGTGTGTGCATGCGTGTGAGAGAGACAGAGACAGGCTGATTGACAGAGACAGAGATGCCTTTAATGTATTAAAATAGCCATATAATAGAGGACAGCATATTAAAATTCCATTCGTCTTTCTTCCTCATGTTCATTTTGCCATCAGATAAAAAAAAAAATCATCAATTATTGGTCTGATATTAAAGGGATAGTACACCTCAGGGAATGCACTTACACAGAGAATAAAATATATATAAATAACACATCTTTGTGAATTTTTACACTTGCAATTTTGTAATTACATTTTTACTACTTTATTTTTGTGAGAATGAGGAAAAGAAAGATTAGTCAAAGAAAATGTTATCTTATTAACTATTACATTCAACGTAATGGGCCTGTTTTTCTTTGTGTTGTCTTCTTATCATACTACATGATATTTCTATAAGAGTCTTCCCTGCTCTCCTCCTGGTTGCGTGCCAGCTGTACCAGCGCTCGCTTCCTGTTGCTGGCAGAGCGGAGTATAGCAGAGTAGACTCGGAGGGTCGAGTCGGACTAATGAAGTTGTCAGAGGCGTGTAGCATCGAGGCTGATGGGAGGGCCTGCCAGGCAGCCAATAGTGAGGCTGCGTCTGTGATCAGCCGAGCATGATGGGAGACCACCCTGCGCAGCGAGTGCTGAGGCCCGGCACAGCCCCCAGATCAAAGAGCTGGCCCTCTAATACACCAACAATTAGAGAGATGCTGCAGCCTCACACTCACACACAAGCAGAAATTAATGTGCACAAAGTAACACCTGGATGCACACAAACATAAATAAATACACATTCAAGTGATGCACACATTTATTCTTGTCCCAATAAATGTGCAGTTTCATACACACACACATATAAATAACTCACAAATACAGCAGCATGCAGAGACTGTCTGAGGGAATATAACAGAGGATGAAGTAAAAAGAGAAAAGACAATGTGTCTCATTTTCCTGTGTAGATATCTTTAGCCAATCATTCACCTCTTTAGCCCCTTTTGCCCTCTCTACCAGAAGTTCTTCCTTTTCCAGGTCCATGCCTCTCTCCTCTCTTCCTCCCATCTCCTCCCCTTCTCACTGTTGCCCTGCTTTAGTTAAGATATCTCATTAATAACCACTTCTCTTGCCTGCCTCCCGTTAGCCTCCAGTGTTAGCTTGCTGCTCGTTCTCTCGCCCCGCCGCCTCTCTGTCTTTCCTCCCTTTCCTCTCCTCTGCTCTCTCCTCTGCTCTCTGCTCTGCCCAGGGTTCTTGTTTGAAATTCAAGAGTGGTGCAGTGAGACTGCAATAGCCTACATACAGATCTCTCTCTCTCATTCTCATTTTCTCTCTCTCTCATTTATTCCACCATCAGTCCTTTTCTTTTTAACCACCAATATCCTTCCCCCCCCTGCCACGCTCCAGTGTATTTTTGAAATAAATATTATTAAAGGTGTAATGTATGTGCATATATAAGAACGCTAATGAATATCTTTATCTTTTTTTTTTTTTTTGCTTCATTTTTCTTTACAAACATCTTTGTCAGTCTGGCAGAATTATGCACTTTTTCATTCTTTGTTCTTTTATTTTTCCCACCACTATACGGGAAGATATATGGGGAGGGGGGTTCTTGATGTCAAATTGTTCTGTGTTTACCATTGGTTAATTTAAAATGCTGATGCGTCCTACCTCCACCTTACCTTGTTCCTCATTCCACACCATCCTGCTGCGTGTCCCTGTAGCTTTGCGTGTACACGTGTGTGTGCGTGTATGCAAGTGTGTGACGCTGGAGGCGCAACTCCTGTATGCCCCGCTGACTTCTCGGTGAACTCCTCTCCTGCAGATTAAAATAAAGACAAGGAGAGGAGGAGGCCAGATGAGAAGAACAAAGTTTGTGTGTGTGTGTGTGTGTGTGTGTGTGTGTGTGCGTGCATGTGTGTGGGTGCGCGCGCACAAACTGGGTGGGTGTGTGTTTAGAGGGATGGAAGTGTTAGCACGTGTATTAATGCTCGTATGTGCTTGTGTCTGTGTGTGTAGTTTGTGTAAAGTTCCTCATGCTTTTACTTGTGTAGAAGTGGCATATGTTGGCAGTGGGTGGCAGTGTAGAAAAAGCAAGCTGGCTCACTGGTGGAGAACCTGAGTCACAATGTTTGGTAAAAAAAAAAAAAAATGTAGTCCTTATGCTGTGCATCGACACCAATGTTCTTTAAATAACTTTAGTTGACCTTTAATGACAGCAGGGTCGTTGATTATCTTTTTGTTTTTCTCTGGTAGTCTCACCTTTTGCTAATTTGTTGATTATATGCCAATTAATACAACTTAAAGGCAATGTATACAACTTGAAGTTATGTGATATTTTCTAACTATTATAATTATTATTATTAGTATTATTGTTATTAAAGTGTATTATAATATGTGTGTTTTGTCAGTAGTATACATTTTAAAACTAAGATAAGATGATGATTTCTTCACTGATATAGTGGTGGTCATGAATATTGGATAACTGTCAGATAGCTAAAATGCAATGCAGTAAAAACTCCACTTAGTCGTGTGTGTGCGTGCGTTCGTGCATGCGTGTGTGTGTGTGCACTAATCTGATTAACCCTGAGTAAGCCATAGAACAAAAAAAACAACCTTCAGTATTACTTGGGGCAAAGGATGCCTATTCCCATGCTCATATTTGTCTGTTTTATGTCCGAGAAATTAATAATACATAAAGTACTTTTACAGATGTAGCAACTTTAAATATGGTAGCTTAACTTCGCAGCAAGTTCCTCTGAGTTAGTAAAATTGGATGGTTAAAGGTTCAAATCGTAGGCCAGTGTGTGTTTTTTTTTTTTTTTTGTAGCTGCAAAATGAGAGGGAAGGGCGAATGATTACTTGGCATGGATCTACACATCGGGTCAGAACATGGGTTTAAATGCTGCGGTGCTAACTCTCCAAGGGAGTTTTGTGTGTGTGTGTGTGTAAAAGCAAAAAGAGAGACAGGAAGGGAGGCAGAAGGGCAGATGTTATATTGATGGCACGCCACGCTTCTCTTCTCTGTCCTGAATAATCATGATCCTGAGCTGATGGGATGCTGCTTCAAAAAGATGAGAGTATGCATGAACTGTGGATGAACTGGAACCTGCACATGAACCAAGGCTGGTGGTAGCCCAGCCCAGCAGCCATGCCTGTTCCCCAGCCGGGGAATTCCTAAGCCGGATTCATGCTGATATCGACGAGAGGTGGAGTTGGGGGGGAAATTTAGAGCCCTTTTATATCTTCTTAGACGGGTGCACACATGTTATGAAATTGTTGGTTTGATGTAAATTAAATGAAATGATAATTTGCTTGTGTGTGTGCATTTGGTTGTTTTTACATGTGATGAGGGAGAGAGGGAGAGAGAAAGAGAGATTCGGTCAGATTGGGCTGGCAGGTGAGCAAACGTTTGCTCCAGGCTTCTATGCTACCTTTTGATACAACAGGCTTTGTGGAACAGACACAATTCTCCTCTTTTTTTTCAATCTCTCTCTCTCTCTCTCTCTCTCTCTCTCTCTCTCTCTCTCTCTCTCTCTCT
>JAOVVB010220291.1:0-24402 GCA_028570985.1 Heterobranchus longifilis
GGCGGGGCTTGAGGCCAGATCCAGAATTTCTTAATGAGGGAGAAGAGTAGATGTGCTTCCAGCCCCTTTTCAGTTTTAGTTTTTTTTTTACTTTTTTTGTGGGAAAACCATGTTAAACAAAATATTAATCATTGCAGAGTATTTTTTACATACTTTAAAATGTGTCTGGAGGAGATGTTTAAAGCAACATGATGCATCTATTTAATCTTAAAATAACAGCTGAACGCCTCGCACTATTTTTCTTTTCTTTTTTCTTTTTTTATTATTTTAACATTTCAATCTTTCTTTAATCAAGACTTTATCTCACTGTTTTACTAATAATACTCTTATTATAGCTTTCAAAATCAATTGTATTAAGTTCTTAACATTTTATTGTCTTGCATGCATTGATCTCTAGTTTTTATTTCTTATTTTTTAATGGCTTTGTCTTTTTTATAGTTTTACGGTCTATAACTTTTGTCTGATCTGCTTGTCAATAATCTGTGAAGCACTTTGAACTGCATTAACCTGTATGAAAGGTGCTATAGAAATAAATAAAGATAGATAGATCGACTGATTGACTGATTAGTCGTTGGCGAGAGCTTCGTGAAATAAAAGGCTGCAAGACAAACGTCGAGCTGGCCGTCATGCTGTGGGACTAGTTAGTAATATTAGCTGGCCTGCTGTGTCTTGTGTTGTTGCACTTGCTTGATGTTTTGGTTGTTAGCAAAGTTGTCGACTCGCTAGTTTTTGATCATAAATGTAACCTAAATGAGACAATATATAGTTTAGTTTAATTTCTACCACCAGCATTGCATATGTAGAAACTAACACACCTGTTAAAATTGCGATGCATTTCTCCAAACCTCTGACATGAAAATGGTACTGTAAACTGTAGATGAGGACTCTTCTCTCTCTGACTTTGAGTCAACTTTGAAAACTCTTTTCGGAGCTCAGCCATATGTGGATGCACTCCATCGGTTCCGTAAAAACACACAGTCCTCGGAGACTGAGTGGATACCTGAGATCCAGCTTTCAACTTTCTTGAACACACAAGGGATCCAACAAAACTACAAGAGCTGAAGCAAAAGGATTCCTGTGCTCCCCAAAAGCCTTGTTTGAAAACTTGAGAACTTTCTTAGGGTATACAAGACTTACTGCCTCTGTGAAAGCTTCGCTGTTCTGTTCCTCATGAGCCTCAAGAAGTTTCTGTTGAGAAAAAAAAAAAAGTAGGTTACTGATAGAAACTGAATAGATTAAGGGGGAAAAAGTAAGCCATCAGATTCCTCTGAGTTCTTCGAGTTACCTTCAACAGTTTGCATTCTCGAGAGTCTGAGAAAGCCGGGAACATCTCCTCATATTTTTCAACAGCAATCTGTGGAGACACAGCGTGTTAAACCAACATCTCCTCCAAATCCTGAGACTGAAGCACAAAGGTATAAACTCGCCTTGGCGTTCAGCTCGTCGACAATGAAATGACAGAGGGAAGCTTTGAAGAAATACTCTTTGGCGCTGTATTTCAGCAATGGGTTGTCCATCGTGTTGGCTCCAACCTAGATACATCCACATTCATACATTAGACACGCCAGCATCGCCGAATAAGTGCTGATTGAGAAAGTGCAGGCATGACACGCAAATAACAAGTAGTGCGCACCTGCTCATAGATCTCAATAGCCTTCTGGTACTGCTCCAGCTGAGCACAGTACGCCCCCACCTTCAGCAGACACTTGTTGGCAGAACTAAGGGCGCAAAACATACACAAAACTTTTAATAAAACACAGACTATAAGAGGTATATATCTGCTAGAGATAGTAACAGAAATAAATTGAAATTTATGACAGTTTTGGCAATATATATTTAGGTAATATACCAACCGAATTTAACGCTCAGGACAACAACCTTCTTAAAGTATTACTTGGAGCGAGCAAAAAAGCTAAATCTAAAAAAATGGCTCAACAATGAACCACCAACAAAGGGAGAGTGGATAGCGTTTCTGTGATTTATCTGCTTGGTAGTGATAAATGTTGAGATAACTTGTCAGAACGCAGGAGGCGTTGACATCTATGATACGCTAATTTTGAAATAAATGCAAATGTGTGTACACAGTCTGACTTTTTGTGACATTCGATACACACCAGCTCTGTTGAATGAAGGTCAACTGCTTTAAAAATACAGCAAACTCTCCACTGTCACGAGAGAGAATATCTGAAATTCATACAGAAACCTGGTAACTGCTGCTTGGCTTATCATAGCAGCAAACTTGTATAATTATGCAGACGGGCCCTTTTTCACTGCAGATATTCTGACATGTCATAGCAGGGAAAACACAGGTGTAATTATTTATGATAATGAGTGAACTCAATGTAGTATGAGACTCCTATGAACAAGAGCATTTCTGATTCTGTAGGAACCATATGGAGATAGAAACAGGAACTTATTTACTTGTTGAAATTGTCAACATTAAAAAATGTATATAAATAAATGCAACAACATTCTTGTCTTAATGAATTGTATCACAACAAGAAAAATAAAAATGCAGTGCACCATATACATATATATTTTACAGTACCTGTTGGATTCTTCCCCTTTGTAGTAGTCTGCTGCTTGTTCATAATGTGCAACAGCCTTTACAAAAGAAAAACATCAAATATGGGTGTGTGTTCCTCAGTATTAATAATAATAATTATAATAATTATTACTGATTATGTGATATTACCTTTTCGATGTCCACCAGTTCAGACTCGTAGACTTCCGCGATACTGATGTGGTGTTTGGCTGCGATGGTGAATCTTCCCTGGAGGAGGAGGAGGAGGAGGAGGGGGAGGAGGAGGAGAAATCATTACTAACTGGATCTTTCCACAGACGCCTCTCGAGTCAATGAAAGAGTTGCGTTACATTCTCTGTGCAGAGCGGCGAGGTCAAGCAGCAGCCTGTGGCTTCACGTCTACAAGGTTTTAGCTTTTGAAATTAATCCTTGCTAAAGGGAATAACAACAGGCAACTTGATCAAGGTATGAGTGTCAAATAAATGTGTGTGCTTTGAATATGCTGATATAGGCCCAAAAATAAAACAGGGAGTGGGAGGAAAGGCAGGGAGTCTCCTACATCAATGTGTATGAAGATTATCAGTCATCTACATGATGTGATCAGAACAGAGATGGACACTTTCTACATGCATCTTACCATGTCTGTGTATATATCGATGGCAGCATTTAAACACTTGATTGCCTCTTTTGGCAGCATAAAGGCAAGAGGAGGGAACAGTTAGACAGCATGTTAGTTTTGTTAAAATCTGACAGACCATTGCACAGCACCTCATTCTGTATCAGTCATGCTGTGTTATCTCAACAGGGTGACATGAGGTGAATGATACAATCTTATATGTTACATGCAGTCAGGTGTTATATGACAAAAACAAAACAACAAGCACTACCCTCTTCTACCATCCCTAGACGTATGGCTGCATCTATATTTAGGAGAATATTAAATGAGGCCACAGAGAGTACAAAGAGCACTATAATTCAACTAATGGTAAATGCCATAATAAGGGCAATAACTCTAGCACATTATAGTCTCAACAGCAAAGCAACTAAGGCAGATTGTAATAAGTGAGATCGGCCTTATTAAAAAACTACAGGCTCACAGCTACAGACTCAGCAGTAAACTGTCCTGATTTCCCTGGGGACACCAAATATTTTGGTAATCTAGAAAAGCACTCACTCTACAACGACTTGTCTCTGGAGACACATTTTCTGTCAGAGGACATGTCCCGCCTTTATAGCCTTTATTCCCACACAGCAAGATGTGGGGATTCTCTCGCTGGTCAAGTATACTATAAACATGCTGCGTTCATGTGGTATCGGAAAAATGAAATTCTGACTGGGAAAATTCATGTGCCCTCAAGTCGGAACAACAACTCAGAAAGTCGTTGCTGAGTTGGCGTCATATGATGCAGCAACATGGTTGTAACCGTTAGTAGCTGTCCACGTATTGAATACACTTTACTTGTATAGCACCCTTCATACAAGAAAGGCAGCCCAAAGTGCTGTACAAGGGAAAATAGTCATAAAATGAACATAAAACAGGGATAGAATCCCATAATGTCCATGTTTTTTCCACATTCTGACTTCAAACCGCACGCTGACAGCCAACACAGAAACTGGGACTATCCGAGGAGCACGTGAACGCAGCAACAGTATTCATGAAAACACTCTTAATGAGAAGTCTTTTAGTCATGGATGTGATGAATGACAATGTCTACTGTAGAGTCAACATTTCATTACTTAAACAGTACCATTTTTTATCTAAAAAGGGGAAATAAAAAAATCAGGCACTAAAATGTAAGATATGATTTGAAATTGATTGTCATGAGTTAACACGTAGTCTCACCATTAGGGTCAGACTTCTTGTAAGCATTTCCTGCATCAATGAAACTGGTGGCAGAGTCGTGTTTGTTCTGCAGCTGCATATGGAGACGTGCGGCCTTGCAAAACGCTGCTCCAGCAGCTGAAGACAGAGGAAAGGACAGAAATAATCACACACATACTCTTACTTTGCCTTTAGCTAACTCTAATGTATGCACATAATTCCACCTTCTTTTTAAATTGTTTTTTTTCTTCTTTCTTTTTTTTTTTTTTACTACTGGCACCTCCACAAGTGCTGTGCTTTGCAGTTTTAGTGCCAAAAAGATCAGCACATAATCCTACAGCTTCTCAAGTGTGTTGAAATTGATAAGGTGGATATCTTTTGTAGAAATCAGCTTATCGCACCGCTCCAGTTCTTGGCCATCTTGAACATGTTGGCTGCTCTGCAGTACATCTCGCATGCTTCTTCCACTTTGTGAGGTCCTCTAGACAAAGAAAGAAAACAAAAAGAAAACAGATGTACATTAATGAATATAGTACACATTTCCATACAGGCTCCATGGCATACCAAGGTTAAAAAAACATCAGTCTGACCTACATATTGAAGTTATATCTAATAAATTATGGCTAAATGGCACCATAGGGTGATGAACTGTATAACGTGCAAAGTTGCTGCATTTCTCAGGGAGACACAATGCTCAGATTGGTGGACTATAAATCCCTCTACACAAGTACTGTAGATCTCCCTCCCTCTGTGACAAGAAGTAGACCCCTGGGAGAACCCTGGAATTGTAATAATACTCTGGCCATTCGATCATGGCAGAGGATTACATCACTGCTTGGTCAGTCACAGAATTACCAGTATAAAGCCTGCCAAGAGTTATCACGCACGAGAACTGCCTACTAGTAACATCTGGGGGTCAGCTTTAGAGAAAAGACTGAGTCATGCAAGACAAAAACTGATGGTTTTTTTGGGGGGCATATGCAAACAAAGCCTTCATCGCTCTTATCTCTATGACATGGTAAAATATTCAAATATAAGATGACATGGATTTATTAGATTTAAACACCATATTGATGATCTCACCAAGGTCACCGACAGATAATAAGTCACGGACAGGAATCAGAGTGTCTACAACCTTCACAATGACAGCCGATATGTTTAATGCAAGAATACTTACTTTCCAATGTTGTGTTTAAGTTAATTTTGTTATCAGATAGTAAAATCTTGTGTTTATTCCTGCCTAGTGCTATTGTCATTCCTGTACTCCATACTATGTAATAATGGTATAGAGATAATAAAGTCTAAAAGTGGCACTGCTGAAACCATAACGGCATGAGGTCTGCCTCATCCTTCTTTAGCCTCTAAGAACCTTGAGTCTATGTGTTTATTAATGCAGGTGTTAATGAGTGCACTTACAAAAGTAACAATTAATATTGTGTTATTGTGTTACAAGCAATACATTTAGGGCCACTGCCTCAGGGATTATAAATCATAAGATAGTGTGCTTGGGTGTTTTCCACAAACAAACTATCTTGACTTGCATATAGAAATACATTCCTGGAGTTTAAATAGAATGTATGTAACCATAAGGGGACTCCTTGTATGAAACTATAGAAAGGGTATCAAACAAAGTCAGAGAAGCTACCTAAACCCTATAAATTAAAAACAGTCTGTTGCGTAGCTTCCAAGCTAACGTTAGGTCCAGCAGAGTCGTGATCTGCTGGCTTGTTTACAATGATACAGCTAACTTAGCTAACTGACATACAGGAAATGTTACACTGGGTGTCACGTGTCGTCCCACTGGTTAAATATCTAACTAAACTTCTACAATATTTTGCCAATTTATTTATCGAGAGCTAACTGAATGTATGTCTACATAAAGATCGGCCGCGTGCCAACTTTGCTGCTGACAGTTAACGCTTGCTAGCTGTGTTTGTTCTTTGGTGCAGTGCTGTCTTACCCTCCAAACATCCCTCCCAAAAAAGAGCCAGAGGACTTGACTTTTTTGTCAGCGTCGGCCATTAGCTGAATCGCCTCCTTCTCTTTCCCAGAGTTGTCCATTTTCTTTGCTTTATTTGAGACAAACTTATAGTAAGGCGAGAAAATACCCGCAGAGGATTCCGCTGTGTACAGTGAGGATTACAGTCGATGGGGTTTATTCAGCGTAGGCGTGCACGAGCTAGTGGCTTAGCCGAGTACCGTGGGCTCATGGGAGTTTGAGTTCTTTACGTAACAAACACGGTGGGCTTCAAGGCTAAATAAACTACAACTCCCAGTGAAACATGAAGCTATCTTTATATGCAGTGACGATGGCGTTTCGCGAAAATGTATCTGACGTTCATTCATTTTTTTGGTTTGTTTTTTTACAAAGTATCATATCACGTTTTATTTTCACTTCTCCGTAAAGGTAAAATGCAGTATCTTATTGTCCGAAAAAACCTACAGAGGCAACATAACCAGTGTACGTCGTGTTTCTGTACAACAGAGGGCGCTAAAACATTACAACTGTCTCGGCGTCCTCGAGACCACACTTTCCCTTCTTCAAGTAAGTATTAATTTTATGAAATAGAGTTAAGATAAGTTTTTAGGTCGACACAAGATGTAAGTAGTACACTGCACATTAGTTTCCACGCCATATTGTCTTAAAAGCAACTGTTTTTGTAGGCCTTTTATAGTAGAAGAAAAGCACAGGCTACTAATTAAGATTAGGCCCAACGACAGCCAGTTTACAGTGTGTGATGTAGGTAAAATAAGCTCCACCTCCACCTGCTGCAACATTAAAATGTGCTTACATGTTAATGCACCAATAATAATTATACAACATTGTTATAAAACAGTATAAAAGAGCTCATTCTGAAAAAAGCTGCTTTTGCTTTTGGTACTATTTAGTACAGTTTGCTGATTAAAAAAAGTGTGCCATGCCTGTGAGTCAGAATGCACAAGAAGTCCCACACCCTGGCACAGGCCACTGACAATTATTCATGTTCTTAATTACACACGGGCTTTTCCTGCTGTAACATGCAATAAAAAAAGGTTTATCCCAGTTAACAAGGAATGGTCTCCAAACCAAAGAGGTCTCATTGTAATTTAAAATTCTTAATAGTTCATGATCTGTAAATTTGCAAAATCGTTGTAATCTACGCTTACTATGCCATCAACTCTAACATATATTTACTACATTTTAAGCACCTTAGTGTCTAGTTATAATTTCTTGTGAATCCCTATCTTTTTCAACCCTGCATAATGATCCATGATAAATCAGTTTCAAGGTTCATACTGATACTGCCCAGGGCAATCGCCATAAAATAAGAAATAAAACCCACATCATCAGTGATCCCTACTATGACAGTGAATGTGCATGCGTTATCATATTAATCATGAACCAATGGCTAAACTGCTGTGCCAGGAGCATTACATGAGTGTAGGCTGTGTGCAGGGTGTGTCTTTACCTGCATGTGAGTGTAAACAAACAGTAAAAATCTCGGGTCACTAAAATTTGCAGTAGTCTGGCTAAAATTAATTCTTCAGGAGTCTCCATACCCCACCATATTTAATTATTTCATAATGATATTAAAGTGTAACATTTACAGTGTAACACAATGTTAGTCTAATCTAATGGCATTATTACCCTTTTTTTTTTACATCAGTGTTTCTGATTATGCAGGACGGTTATAGTCACATTGACAAAGTCTGTCAAATTTGTGGTTGTAGTGTAACTGGATTAACAGCATCGACCTGTTTCCAGCCTCGGGCCACCAAAATATTTGCTTTGTGCGGTCCGTGAGATCGTTAGGCCTAGAGATTTAGTTGGTTAGCTGTAAGCACCAAACAAGGACTGTGGATTTTTTCTGCAATCTCTTAGAATTAAAGCACATTAAAAAGGGATTGTTTAATGGCCAGTGTTAACAAGAGGAATGATTAGGCTACAGTAGGACTGCACAATATATTGTTTTTTTTAATCGTCATCGCAATATCAACTTTTCGCAATAAACACACTGCAAAAGATTTTTTAAGTTAGTTGAAAGAGAATAGCAGTAGAAAACTGCTCTTTAAAATGTAACTATCATTCTTCTCTTTTTAAATGGTGCCTTTTGTGTGCAGTTCAATTTGTTTAATAAAATGTCAGAAAAAACTTCCTTTCAGTTTTTTTTTAATTCAACAAGCAATGTGTTGTATTTTAGCAGTATACTGAAAGCAGCAGAAAGGCAGAACTGATATACTGATAAACTGTTGTTTATCACAAGTAATATTGTTATTGCAATATTTAACAACGTTATTGCACATCACATATTTTCCTCACATTGTGCAGCCTATAGGCTACAGCAAGCAAAACCTGATTTGCTGTTCATACAGGCACCTGACTAATGTTTTTAAACATGCAGAACAATTGTGAACCTATCCTTTACAGCTTTAACGTTTTGGGGGAAATTAACTTTTTAAAATGTGAACATCTACCAGCCACTGGCAGATACATGTTCAAATTCACCAATAGTTCACTCAATAGCAAATCATTATTTTGAGTCTAAAATCTACCATCCACTTTTATATTTTACCAGCATTTGGCTGGAGGCTGGTGCTAATTTCAGATAATGAAAGCTTCAACTTGAAACTGTTATTGTCCTCATAATGGTCATAAAGTAGTATTACTGTGAAGCTTTTAAGTAAAGGAGCAGAATGCAGATCATTTCAAATCAAGGGATCAACTACAACTTCACAGTTATTTACTGAATGTGAAAGAAAAAAGTCACAGACAAAATAAGCAAATATAGGTTTTGATTTTATTTACATTATCTTTTACACTCTTCTGTCCTGAAGTGGCAGATTCATTGATTCATACCTATAGACCATGCACGACTCAATCATTACAGTTCAGAGATTGTGTGATGAGAAAGATATACATACAGAATACTATAAATGTTAAGCTGTGATCAAAAGGCTGCATTACCATTGCATTATACCAGTACACCATATCAATATGCAAATGATGAATATCTTCCATGCAATAAAACGTATGAGTGCTGTGTAGTGAAATAGGATTTATAGGAAGGAAGTATAGGGAGTATTTGTTCATTCTGTACACACATCTAAGCTAAAGTCTATTCTAATAGATGAGTGAGGTATTGGCTTGTTCTTAAAACAGAAAGAGACCTGATTTTTCCCCTTAAGGCTGTGGTATGTATCCATATGTCCCAAAACATTCTTTTGCTTTTCCTCAAATAATGTATATAAAAAGAATACATGATACAGTACATCCAGTATGTGGTATGTCATTTACAATAATAGCTATGAGTACTTAAAAGTCAATAAGCAGGAGTCGGGGAAAGGAGGAGCATGTGTTTTCAACAGTCCACTCAAAAGAAAATTAATCAATCGTGCAGGCTTCTTCTAATTGCTGTAGACTATATCCACAAAGAGGCGAGCATTTATTCATGGCAACCTGCACCTCCCAAATTATTTCTGTGCTGAACCTGAAAAAGCAATCAGTAGCTATTACTCATTGCTATTTGAGACAATGAAAATAACACTTAAGGTAATGGCTACATGCACACATAACAGCAGAAACAGAAAAACAACATAATGCCTACGTCATCATAGACTTCATGACACAGGCTATACTTTGCAGTTTTCGGTTACACCAGTAAAATATATGCATTCAATTTGAGCACTTAGACTATGTAGTGATGCATATTTGCATAATAAATATCCACCACTGTGATGTATAATTTCTTCACTTCACTATTATGACGACCTCTTTACAGACTAGTCTGAAAAAGAAACTTGTTTTGGCAAAAACATCCAACTATTTCAATAGAAAGCATAAATAACAAAAAAGTTTGTGAAGATGCAAGACAATACAATCTGTAATTGAGTAGGTTTTACGCTTGTGATTCTGTATGAAAGCGGTAAAGAATTAATAAATCATGTAATGTTTTTGTTTGATCACGTGGTTCTCTGAGACCTCTCTGCACGTAGACACTCAGGAGGCTCTTGGGTGTGCAATGAGGTCCATTGAAGTATTTATGAGGAGCTGAGGCCAGAATCGGACTCGGCGCTGCCAATGCGGGCCTTGGAGGCAACGCAGGGAGCCATGGAGCAGGGGATGGAGTAGCAAGAACAGGTGGAGCTCTTTAGGGTCTCCTCTGTAATGACCTCCCGCAGGGAGTGTTGCTCCTCTACTTGGAAGATGTTTGGCTGCTCTCCTTGCTCCTCACAGATACTAAAGGAAAAGGAGGAGACGTCCTTCAGTTAGATCAGTGACAGTAGTTAGTGTACAAGTTCAGTGAAATGCTTTCTGTCATTCATAAACCAAAGTGATAGCAGAGTTTTCCTGATTCCAAAACATTTTTTCTAAAAAATTCACACGGATGAGAAGTAGGGCTTGGCGATAGGGTTGAAATATACATCACAACAATAAGTAAGAATATTTATCCACTATCTACTTTTTACTGCACATCATAATATGGCACATGTATAAGAGAAATCACTTTTAAAGATAATCAAGTTGAATTGTGCTCCACAGTTATGCATCACATCAGACAAAACTAAAATATTCAGAAACTCGTTGTTACATTTAATCACAATTTGCTTGGAATCAATCATTTAGGCAACATAATTTTGTAAAACAATAACACGTCAGGATATGATCCTCCACAGAAAGTTGCTAAATGATAATATTGAATTATCGCCCAGCACTACTGAGTAGTCCAGTGGAACCTATTGTAACTAAACTATAATTCAAATTTATGGATTCTTTTTTTTTTCTTCAAATTGTATCTGATATAGGCGAAGGGGTAATGTTATCATACAGTACCCCCACACTAATTATTCCATGCACCCATGTTAATGGAAACAGCACTCACTATCTGCTGCATTCATTGTAGCTAAGAGGATGATTGCACTGGTTGTCATGTTGGCAGTGAGAAGGAGTCTTTTTCTAATTGTGTTTAATATGTTAAAATGATTTTGGATGCCATCTATACATTCAGGGCACTTCACAGTTTGCCTGGCATATGCCATGTTTTGTGAAGCATGACTCAAAATATGATTATTAGTGGATTGGTAAGTTTACTTTGGGCTGAATCCTGGTTTATTAGTTTTATTTGGATAGCTCGCTTTTACAACCTGCACCAAAGCAGAGTATGTTCATGCTACCATGGCCAACATCCTCGCCAGTCAAGTATGGAAAACAAAGGCATTGTTCCATCGCCATATGGACAATGTTCTTCTAGTAAGCTAAAAAAAAAAAAAACCCTTGTTTCCATGGAGGCACCATACGTTTAGCACAGCTATGCAGGCTTATGTGTAGGACAAAGGTCATTCATGAGCTACGTGACATTGGATAAGTGTTACAGAAAAGTTGGTCCCCCAGCGAGCTGCTTTTCCAAGGCTGAGCGTTCTCCACAATGAGTTCTGTCAATCAAATTCTTTACAGTAGGTTACAGGTTCGGTTCAAGCCATGGATGGGATTTGGGCCAGCCAATATTAACCATAGAAGTGGAACTTTTGCTCAGATTGAGAACCATCTGTCTGGGGGTGAGCCCCGCAGTACAAATAATCAACCCCATCTCTTAAAGTGACACATAGGAAGTCATAGGAGGAAGCTCATGGTCATCTTTTTGAGCCTGGTAATCCAAGATGGCTAAGATTTTTGTCAAGCAAGATATTCTGATAATGTCCAAGTTATGTCATTAGACAGGCCACCGAGGGCTTCACCAAATAAAGGCAGAGCAGTGCAACTCATTCTCAATCCTACAAAGAGTTTCCAGTGCAATCACCCCTTTTGTAAAGAAACCAAACCGCAGTACAAGCAGATCGTCGTAACAGGTGCAAATAATAGAACATCTACTTAAAATATAAAATAATATGCTGTGACGTCTGACAAAGTTGCTGGGAGTGAATAGCTATACATATGAGGCTTAAATGCAAGTCTATTGGATCAATGTTATTTGAGACCATCCATTCCATTCACTTCCATTATATTTACAAGCTGCACGTTGTGAGTATGCATGGTTGTCAAGGTGGTTTGGTGGTATGAGACTTGCATACATTGTCTTAAGCGAATTAAATTAAAACTAGCAGTTAAAAATGCAAATACATTTATTTTTTTGGTTCATGCAGAAGCTAATATGTCAAGTAACACTACCTCATGCATTAAACAAGCCATTCATTCTTGGTGCCTCTTTTGTTTCATAAATTAATTTGAATATCACCAAGTATCATGCCAAGCATAAGATGAGGAGGCCCTTTATAGCATATTCAAAACAATACACAGACATTAAAAAAGGAAGTGACCTAGTTGTGAGCTAGGGACTAAAAAGCCTAGCCTAAAAAAATGATAAACATGGCAGTTGACCAATCAAACAACCGTATTAAGTACAATCCGAAAAGATAAAACAATAATTGCCACTGAAACGCCAAGTACTGTACTATTACGGTGTGGACATATGAGAAGTCAACCGTCTTGCATCATTGTCAAGGAACATTATTTTGTTCCTGCTGCATATTAATGAGTAATCGAGGGGGGGGGACCAAAAACCAGCCAAGGGGAGTAGAGTGAGTAAATGAACACAACACAGCCAGGAACCAGAGAGACATTACGGGAATCTGGAGAACTTGAGTCAAAATATGGCACCAAGCATTCACAAATTCTGTAAGAAAGAGGCAAAGTTATAACAACAACCTGGAGATGTCAAAGTGTTTGACTTGAGGTGTTACATTAAGTTATCTGGAATCTGCAGGGAATAGGGTTCAAAGCCTATGGTCTTCTGTCTGAGGGGGTCTTTAAAAGTCTGGGCTAAAGTGCAAACATAAATATAGGGCAAATGTCACAGTTTAGTGAAACACAGAACTGAAACGGCTGAATCAACAGACACCTGCTGACAACGCAGCTTTTCTAGGACCAGATGAAACTCTTTCAACCTGCTGGCAACCCAAGCTTTACGTAACAGCATTGACACATCTTGTGTACCAGTTTCATATTCATAGAAAAATGTCCAATGACTAATCAAACCATTTTCCTCAACAGCTATGGCAGACGCCAAGTGATTAACACGTCTGCCAGTGCTTGATGATATGACCTTGAACCCTGAAGAACTGTGCTGATAAGAAAGGCCTTGTTATTGTACAGTGACATAACGAGCAGTCTTGTGAATGCAATAATCACATTTTGAAAACTGAAAGCCCTGCTTAGTAACTGTAGTTTCAGGCTGAATAGAGACACAAGGGTGTACTGTACAGTTTGCAGTGCGGGGTGCAGAGATTGTAGCATGAAACACAATCATGAGAATGTTGATCGGAACAGAAATGGCAGGAAAGTGTACTAACTGAATGTTTGAACAGAGGAAACTGTTTTGCAAACACAACATTGACCTACATGGCAGCCACATATAAGCATGTTGCATTTTAGCCTACCTATCATAGATGAGCCCATCAATTCCCTGCTCTCTCAGCTTCTTTCTGGTCTCGTGCTCGTTGTTGTCGTCTCCCCAGCTGAACACCACCAGGCCTTTAGACTGAGCATCCCCAATGTAGGAAAGGTTCTTTAGCAGCTCCTCTGTGTGGCCACTGATCCCCTAAAGGCACAGGCAAGGACGTCCAGTGAGAAAAACAGTGGTGGTGTTTCATTTAGTTAAGTTAATCTCAAAATTAAATAAACGTATCGTTCTCATGTTTGTCAGGTGTGTATGTAACGAATAGCAAGCAAGCTAATTCAGCTCCATATGTGCCTTCAACAAAGCGTGACGTTGTCACATTATGCTGCATAAATCTGGAGCCAATTGCCAAAACCACTGAGGATGTCTTAAAGACAGCTGACAGTGCTATGCTAGCTGACTTGTTTTGACTGTCGTGACAGTGATGGACTATTTTTATAAGTCCTTTGTCAAAAGGCACTGTAGCAATGCCTGCTATTTATGACATTTTTTTTCTTTAGCTGGTAAGGGCGTGTTTCACATGCTAAATCGTCCCATTGGATTGTCACACAAACACATGTAATGCTTCAGATTACATATATTTGCCTTGGTTGTCTAATTACATATAGAGCATGGGAGGCACCAGAATTTTTCACTGCAGTAGCTTAGTAGTTGCTATATGATTTGCAGAGTTGCTTGTCAATTTTCAAAATAAATAAACAAACGTGGCTTATGAGTCTATGCGTATGAGCCTAGCGACAAGCAGCCTGTGCATATTGTCATTATTAACATGACACATATGGCGTTAATATAGCATACCGCTACAAATATACAGAGATTTAAACTATTCAATTAAATCATACATTCACGTCTGAGCAGAACAATGTGCCTGGAGTTGTGGTTCATAGCAAAAGCATCTATGATGTCCTGCTCATTCTCAGTTGATGGACAGAAAAGACAAATTTCTATTCCTGTAGTCTCCGCTGTTCTCACAAGTCTCACCATTTAGTTTTAGAAAATATTTTTATTGATGTTTATATGTATGCAAATGTAAAATCTGCCATTAAAAGTATCAAAATTATTTTTATAAGTAGGCTATATAAATATTTTATATATTATTTCAGTTTTCATGAAAGCTTTGGGTTTGCCTGGCAGTTGCTAAGGCCAAACCTCATTGAGTTATATGAGATATTTTTTAAACAGTTAAATGTTTTTGTAGAAGTTATACAAGACTCTGGAAAATTTAGCAGATACATTATGATAAATATTGGACTTTCTGCTGCTCACCAGAATATTCTCACTCTGGGCGAAACTTATGGCGATCTGAGTGCTCTGGCAGCGGATGTCCATCAGTTCAGGATACCTGTCTGAAATTCCCTGAGTCAGGAAGAGGATGGGGAACTTGTTCTGCTTTTGACGCACCCTGAGGGAAACACATGAAAAGATGTGAGCAGCAGTTGGAGAGTGCCTACTGTATATATAACTATATCCTGTAAACACTGCGTCTGTTAGCAAGCGATCTTTCAAGACACTGATATGTGCTATGAATAATTTATTCAGAATACATGGGATTTGTCCGAAGATTTAGAGAAGACTTTCTGTGGTTCTTTGTCTGAAACCTTTTAACGGTTAAATTAATTAATTAATGCGAGCCAAAAACTTCACTTCAATGTGAAGTTGTTCTGTGAATTGTGTCTCTGGATAGTTTCTACAGCCTAATCAAATCATAAAATCATATTTTATCCTCAGTTTCTAACGGTGCTTACATGGTGCAGATATCTGGGTCGAAGCAGGAGAAGACGATGCGTCTTTTTCCGCCTTTTTGCAGAACACAGGACAGGATGATATCGAGGAAGGTATTCATGTTGAAGTAGGTTGATAGGTTGTCATACCATAACCCATCCTGTCAATTAAAATCAATAATCACAGTGAGAATACATTTTTATTTCACACTAAATTCGACAATCAAAATGCTGTTAGTTTTGAGCGACTCAAAATTAAAATAGAGCTATTCCTTATGCTACTGGAGATCCCCCAGTGATTATGTCATTGACCTTATTGACTAGGTGTACCCACCTTCATCTGGCAGATCCATTTGAGCTCGATGTTGAAGCCCACATGCTCAGGAATAGCCTGGAAGATCTGTAAAAGACGGATGAAGGATGTTATTCATTTTACTTATAAATAATCGATAAATACCCAGATCATTTGTCAATTATTTAACAGGTAGTTCACAGTGATTTGGCAGACAGTACCATCAAATGAGATAAGGAAGGGAGTTCCTAGTTTTTACTTATAGTTTATCTATAGACATGTGAAGGTAAGGGGAGGAGCTCATACTGATTAGATAAGCTATTTAATAATCACCATAAAGTAATTTACCTGTGAGAGTGAAGGGAATGGCTGATGCTCATCGATTTCATCTTCATCGTCCAGCGGATCTGAGCAACAAACCAAACAGATGAAATTATCACAAATACAATCATGTCGGTCTTTTGAGCTACAGTTTGTATGTGGGTATACTGTATGCAACAACACAAGTGAAAGCTTTTCATTGCTTTTTCACGTCATGCCACTTTAATTTTTTTCCTGGGAGACTGTGGTGAAAGAAACCAAACAATAAGATGCATACCTTTGTCATCGTTTTCTTTCATGGCAGTGGAATGGGCCAGCTGTGCAACAAAACAAAGCATACATTACCTACTCTATAATCAACAAATCATTACATTTCAACACATCAGTTTCAGTTCCAGGTTTTAATTATGAATTGGTTGCAGTGCTACAAGTGTATAACTTTTGGTATTTTATCATGATAACATTCGTAACACTTATTTGCATTCTGCCCATTTTTACTGAACTTTTTAAAAAAATTTTATGGTACTGTATATGCATGTAAGGCTAACTGGCTGTGCAACAACCTCAGCCTTGTTTTTAGTTAGGTTGGCTCTATCTCAGGCAAGTGTTTGCACATTTTCTCACCATTCAATATGTCTTTTTCATGTAATATCTGTCTGTGTATACTGCAGCTTGTGCCTTTTATCCAAAACAAATTTCCCCCCTGGGAGACAAAATAAAGTTGACCTTGACCGTGTCTTGGAAAGCACCAACTGCTACTAAGCAGTTTCAGTGTGTGACTGCAACTATAAATAATTTCTAGTAAAAGATTTGTTCAGTGTTCATTTGGAAGATGCAAATTTCCTGAGCATCAGAAAATCTGATTTGCATAGTTTTGGGCATCAGTCCCGATTTTTACCTTCAGAAGCTGCAGCTGATCAAATGTCAAGTCTTTGACTGGCACCTCAATAAGCTCCAGAGAAGTCTTGTCATTTTTCTGTCAAGGAGATACAAAGAATGATATTCATTGTTGTTAAGTAGTGACATACATTTGTGTATGCTTACCATTTAACCACCTTTTTGTGTTTGTTTGTCATCAGGATTACGAAAAAAGCTACTGGCCCAATTTTCATGAAATTTGGTGGAAGGGTGTAGCATGGGCCAAGGACGAAGTCATTGCATTTCTGAGTGGATTCGAATCACAGGACAGATACAAAAATATTTTTTCACTTTTGTTAACATTGCGAGATGGGTTATGACCTTGGTGGAGGTCTGCGCTCTCTGAGTGCTCTTCTAAAATGTATCTTAATCAAGACATGATCAGTTAAAGGGGAAAAAATACCAAAGGAGAAAGTATAACATTTCAGATTTGAACACTCTATAAGTCATTTTCATGTCCATCGTCAAATACGACAGGCCTTTATTTTACCTTCTTGGTGGATATGCAGCACGTCAGATCATGGTATACAATGGGAACAGAATCCTTGGAGAGGTGAACATCAAACTCCACATAGGCTGCACCCTACAAGTACACAATTGACACATAGGCCTAAGCAACGCAGAAGTCACGTTAAAGGTTAAATTGAATTGCTATGGGTAAATATTTACTCATGCTTCAATCATCTCCATAACTCACATGTTTGGCAGCGCTTTTGAATGAGGTTATTGTGTTCTCCCTGACTCTGTGGTGCCTGTATAACACAAATTAAAAAAAACAATTTGTTGACAGGGAACACATGCAAGGTCTGCAGGAGTATTCAGCCCTACTGTCACACACTGCTGTGCTGTTAACTATTTCATTTTGTCTGTGTTCTATTCAAGGCACCCTATCCTGTCCAAGACTGTGGTGGTGACGACTCACTTGGCTGCATGTGTGCTGCCAGCTCCTCTGTGGCCGACATCCAGAGTACTTCTTTTCTTCCAGTATTTGGTGAAGGAAGAACTCATGTCACACTGCAACCCCTGAATGGGCCGGATCACCAGGTAATCAACTGGAACAGAGTAACAAAGGAGATCAATAGGTACACGTACATTGTGTTTAGTGTCACGGTCTGTGGCCCACAAAGCAAAACAAAAAAAAACAGGTTAAGTACGTCCTTCATTCCTTTTATATATTGTGAGGCAGTGTGGCATTCTTTTGTGCAAAATCTCACCTCTGACTTTCCCGATTGTCTGTCTGGAATTTCGACCCATTATGGGAAGTGTGGCTACTCCGGTGTCCTTACCGCTCTCCAAGAAAGAGGAGGAGAGGAGGCAAGCTGTGCCCACATATCCGGGATGAGCATCCCCCTGGACCTGCTCACTCAGATCCTCCTGCAAACAAATATATGAAATTTGTAGAATTCTGATCCAAAGAAACCAGATTAATCGATTGCACGTTGTGTGTTGGTAGTATACAACAGGCCTAACAGGGCGAACAACTAAATGAGAACAAAAGGCTGACTGTCCGGGTTACAGTCAGCCTTTTGTTCTCACATAATACCTGATATGTTCTCTCTTTTTCACTTGTATTTGTTAGTCAATAATACTAATTTTACTGCTCATCAAGAAATGTGTTTATTGGTTAATCAGCGGCAGTATTCACACGAGTCGTACCTCAAAGAACTCGAAGGTGAGCTCTAGGTTGTCTGGGTCCATGGTGTGGATAATGTACTCAGTCCACTGGGAGGGCTCCAGTGCATACCCACATTCAGGCTGCGAGTGGCGCGACTTATAGCCGTTGGCACTGATCATACTGATCTCCAGAGTGGTGGTCATCTTGTGCCAAGATGAAGGACTGAGCTCCTCTTCCTCCTCATCTCCCTCCTCCTCAAAGCCCTCTAATGTCAGCTTGATTCTGTAATAAGTGGTTAAAATAATCAAGTAAATACACAGACATATATTTCTAAAAGGTTCAATCAAATTATGTTTTACTCTTGGCTTCTCTTATTATACTTCTGTATGCAGGGTTTCTATTACACTTAGGTAACAGGTGGGTAATAGGAGCACTCTAATGATCCACCGATCCATATCATGTCACTTTCAAGTAGAACTTTCACTGGGTGGTGTTAAATTCGACCTTGGTGTCATCCCCTACCTGAAGCGAGACTTCTTGAATTTCTTCTTAGTGATAGACACGGGAGACGTCTTAGAAAAGTGCAGGCGCAGGCGAATCTCTGTCTGGCACGTGAGCCACCCAGAGTCGACACAATTCACCCCATCTATAAAAAGGGAGGACACACGCAGGAAGCACGTGATGACAATGTACAGCCAGTTTATTTCCCGTGACTGCTCACCAGAGAACTGGTGGCAGCAACAATAGCAGGGAGGAGACAACCTTTTCTTGTTTCATAAAGAATGACCTCAAAACGTCGGCTGTACAAAACAGAGGAAGTGACTACAATGTGGTCTAAAGGGATTTCAATTTCCCAGGGATAAACATCAGTAAACAATTTAGTTTTACACTACTTCTTCTCATATGGACATTTTACATGCTGTAAACCAGGACACATGGCGCGTCTTTTATTACCTGGAAACCGCAAGATCGGGCACTGGGTGCTCACTCTTGTTGCTAAGCAACCATAACCAACTAACCATATCATTGATCTAACATCTCCATCTAACAGCTTAGCTAGCGTTATCTATATTGTTATTGCTGAAAATATCAGGAAGCAGGGGGGAAAAAACACAGTTTATGGGTGCACATTGGTACTTTGAAAGTATTTCTAATGTCACAGAAACCACTCAGAGTGAATCTTGTCTGCCGCTGCAGGACTACATGGGGCGTGCACTCTACTCGTTATATTATATTTACAGAAGAAAGGAAAGATAACTGCCGGCTGTGATTGGTTGTTACTGGCTTTGGAACGCTCTTGCTTTTGAGTGCACCTTCTGCACATCTACATTGAAAACAACGGATTTGAGGGCACAAAAAACGAAGCATGTGTAGTTTTTGTGTTTGTAGTTAGTGGTGGCTTAATAGTTAAAAAAAAAAGAAAAATCCAACTTACTGTGAATTCCAAATTGTCCATCGTCAATATTCTGGTGTAATGCTGCAATAAAGGGGAAGCGCATTAGAAACAGGATAGAAGAATCTCTACAGTACAAAGGTTGAGGTCAGATCAAACCTGAGCATTTCCTGTTATCTTCTGAAACAAGATGCCAATTTCAAGCCTTCATTGCTCTGAATTTGATTTGCCTCAACTCCAGGAGCCGACTTAGCAATAAAATATATCTGATTCCAATTTTTTTTTAGCTACACCTCTGAGCATGAGCACGTCATTGAGGCTAATTTAGCAGGATGTTTATGAAACTACTCAGAACTCAAACAAAACACTTCTGGATTGAATATAAAAAAGCAACCTCATATTTGTAACAAATTCTTATTCTAAAGGGGAAAGCATTTTAGTTTTGCTTGAGGAAAGAAAAAAAAGTAGGATGGGGTGACAGGCAGGGGTCAAAAGGGACACCAGGGTGCAAACATGGTTGCAACTATTCTCCCCATCAAGCTTATTTTGAATGAGCTTTGTCTGTGTTAGGCCAACGCAGTGGTGATTTAACTAGAGAGGTCTACAATATCAGGCCATCACATCTACTGCACTGCAGTGTTTCCTCTATGGCTATAGATTATTCCAGCAAGTGTTGTCCCTGATCTTTGTCAAAGAATACACACACTGTCAAAAAAAAAAAGCAAGAAGCTCCAGACGCTACCAGTAAATTACAGACCGTGTTTGAGGAGGAAGCGCTGCAGTCATGTGATAATATGTTTACTTTTACACGTTGCCCAAAACATCAAACTAAAGTTCAGATTTGACTATTCCTGAAATACTAACCTCCTTCATCAGTGTGGTTAGAATTGGTGACTATTACATGTTGTGCTATGGCGGGGAATGGGAGGCCTACAGGGGGGTTGAGTATGAAGCTGAGGGCTGATTTTAAACAGGAAGTGACGTGTTGAGCCATTTTTTAACCCTTAAAATGCTGATTTTTATAAACTTGGTAAGGATGTTAATATTAACACCAGCATTGATGTGTTTCATCACAGTACAGTCATATAATTCAGTTTACAGCTCAAAAAAAAAATGTAAGTGCACTCTGTCTCTTTAAGACACACTTTACCAAACTCAACCACACAGTGCACCACTTTTTGTTGTTGTTGTTTTATACCTGTGGGGCTCATTGTGCGGGGTTGTTGATGGGTCTCCCACGCATTGACTATCACTTGACAGGGACCACCTGCACTCTGCAATTTCAATGTTTGGTACAATGTTAGGGTTTTCAGATCAGATACATTGAACTGCTTTTCAGTCTGGTCTCAAAGCCGTCATTGGACCAGAGTGTCAGAAAGGATTTAGAGCTGGTATAGTCACCAATCTCCATCTGGGGCAGTCAGCCACCATGGGTTGAAATCTGAAAAGTGGATTTGTTAGTGAAAGAAAAAAAAAATGTCTTTGGTTATTCTTAAGCTGCTCTCTTTATCTGTAATAAAGACATCATTAACTATAGCAACATTATGTTAGCAGCATCACATTTTGACCCATCATCTCATCATAGAGTTGAAAATATTTAACTGAGGAAACACCCAATTAATCTGCCGACTACTTTCTTGTTTAATCGATTAATCGTTTGGTCTATAAAATCTCAGAAAATAATGAGAAATGTCCATCCCAGTTTGTCAAAGTCCAAGGTGATGTCTTTAAACGTCTTCTTTTGTCTGTCTGAAATCCAAATATACTCAGATTAATATGATATAAAATGGAGAAGCAGGAAAACTCCATATTTGTGATGCTGAAAACAGCATTTTCTGCCATTTTTGCATGAAAATTACAATGAATCAACTATCAAATAGTTGGCAATTATTGACTAATCGATTAATCGACTAATCGTTGAAGCTCTATCTACAATTATGAAAAATAGGCCCATCAGTTTAAAAACTGTATTGCTGCTAACATGTTTCCACAGGTATGAGAGTAACTTCGGTTTCTCACATTCCAAGCATGACTCAGGCTGCATGCATACGCCAACACACTGGCAAATGTTAACATGTAACCCTGCATCAACTGTTGAAAGCCAATTACAAGTTTCAGCTCGCAGGAACTTTGTGAGACGCCTCATTTTATAATTGCATAGGCTCAAACAACACAGTGCCAAACACATGAGAGCAGGCTTTTAGTCACACAATGTGAGTCCCGCCCTTGACATAGATAAATAATAACACACCTTTATACTAGGAAAGAATACTCAAAGAGAGAGAGCTAGATAATACATTTATGTTTTCCAGGTAAATGTCCCATTTTCTGCCTCTTTCTGTCCAGGGAAATTGCATCCCTGTTATGTTTATGTACTGTGTGTCTTGTGTGTATACAAGCGGCTTAGCAGAGGCTAATTAAAGACTCAACTGCAGATTAGAATAAGCCAGCAGGCAGTGTGCCCAGGACCGGCTATTCCACAACACTGCCCTAAAGACATAAACATAGATGGATGGAAAGTGATACACAAATGAGTGATCCTAGTGTGGTAACTAACTGTGGCAAACCTAGTGCCTAGTCCAACAAACTCTTTCAAAGTCAGTGGATCAAACAAACTAATAGAACCTGTATTTTCCCCTCCCTGCTGATGAGCTGTAACAGGAACAGTATGGGTTGATGTAAAAACCTGAAATCATCACAAATCATGCAAAAATGACTTTGAATTGACTTTGGCTTTGAATTTAACAATATTTATCTTTAGCCAATACTACTCTCAAAAGATTATCTTTGACAACAATGAGCAAATCAATCAGTAATTTCAAAGCTATATCAATATAAAGACAGGAGACTCTGCTCACCTTTGACTCCAGAAAGAAGCCTTTGAGATAGCGGTACTTGGACACAACTCCTTTAGGCACAGTGATTGTTGTAGTCCATGTATTTCTGTCAGGAAGTCAACATATACATTAATATTAATAGATGGACTGAATAACAAGAAAAGCAGACCCCCTTTTGCATGCACCTGGTAGAGAAGATTGCATACTGTCATGATTTAAATGATTTTAATCAGACATTACACCTACCCATCACTCCTATCAGGATGTAAGGTCACAGCTTTTTGATGGCTCCAGCTTCCCAGGGCTTCACAGCTACCAACAACTGCAATCACCTCCCCTAGAAATGTTCAAATTGGCCTGTTACCTGATATAAGTTATTAAAAAAATAACTAATAAAAAAAGATGACTGACCTTTACAACAACCTTTACAGATTTAACGACAATATTTAGATGTAAGCATATTTGAAAGGCCTTCTTAAACAAGGAAATGCTGACATGGGCCACAAATCATCTTACACGTTGCATGCGTGTGTAAAATGTGCAAACTTGGCAAATACTGAATTTTCATAATCCTAACCTTAATTTTTTCAAACAACAAAGACTGGGACAGCACATCCTCTCAAAGACCTGAAAGAACTACTCAATATTTAGTTTTGTTCTGGTTTTGTAGGCTTTAAAAAGGAAAATGAATGTGTGCTTTCGTCTTGAAACGGGTAAACAAGGAAACCAACTAACAGGTCTTATTTAACTTGTTCTATTATTTGGTTTTGTACTGTCTCCGCTGTGTGCATGCACAGTTTTTTGGAAAAGTTAATCAGAGATAATAACCAGGTTCATCAGTGATGACAAACAGACTGTAGCGTGTTATGAACATAGAAGTGCATGTAAATGACCTGCCGGATGATCAGATGACACACGGCCCAATTTAACTAAACTGTGTGGAAACAGTGTTTATATACAAACACATCACAACTCAAACAATGATTTAAATATTTGGGGAAAGATAATATAATCTTTTGGCAATACTATACTTCACAAATAGATCTATGAAAAAAAAGCAAATAACATTTGTATTACAAAACATTTTTGCAATATAACTTAGCTATATCTAAATGTAGGTTAAAGATCAAATATGTCGTAACAAGTCTTATTTTTATTTGTTGTTTTATCTTTAGTTGTGTCTGCAGTCATACCTGGGGATGTTTCTCCTCTGACAGCCAGTGTCACCTGAGTGGTCTCCATATTTGACACAGGCACAGAAAGACTGGCGGCAGAAACCAGCTGAAAGACATCAATTCATAAACTGACATTCAACAACAAGGTTAGTGATGCACGGGAGGTGAATAATAGTCCCGTGCCAAGTGTGACTTCTGCCTGTTTTGATAAGCTGTTATGTTAAAATCTCACTTGACAAGTATGCTGGCAGCTAGCTAACTCCTCTCACTGGCTACAAGTACATTTACTCAAGTACTGTACTTAAGTACAAATTTGAGGTACTTGTACTTTACTTGAGTATTTTCCTTCCCTG
>JAOVVB010220292.1:0-10563 GCA_028570985.1 Heterobranchus longifilis
TGTGTGTGTGTGTGTGTGTGTGTGTGTGTGTGTGTGTGTGTGTGTGTGCGTGTGCGTGTGCGTGTGCGTGCGCGTGCGTGTGCGTGTGTGCAATGAGCTGGCATACAGTCAAGTCGTTGCCTTGGCCAAAACACCTGCTGCTGCAGTTTTACACACTTATACAAACATGCACTTGCGCAGTTTTTCCTAATCAATCACTTCGGTATTTTAACATCAACTGTTACATCTGAAGCTACAGTTAAAAAAAAAAAAAAAAACCAGCACATAAATGTAATTGCCTTTGATTCCAGCTACATCTCTGCCATTATTGAATTAGCCAGCACTGGCTAGTTAGAATCAATACCAATGTTATCACAGGGCCCCAGGTGAGCACGATATAAAGAGAAAATCAGGTGTGACAACATCTCTTCCATCATCAATGGAGTTGCCTCCTCTCCTTTTCTTGCCATCGACCACATATTGACTGCTGATGAGGGAGAGAATTGATCTCCGCTCTCACTCACTCTCACCGAGAGGTAATTTAACACGGGCAGTGAGCAAATAGGCAATCAAAGGAAATGGGTGATAGACAGAGGATGGGAAACAAAGAGAGGGAAAGGTGCAAGGGAATTAAGTGATCCAAAGGGAAGTAGAGTGGTCTCTAATTGGAGGCATGTGGGAGCTCTGAGGTAATCAGGGAGAAGGAAAACTGACTGCACTTCTGATAAAACTATTAGCAGCTTCCGAAACCAGTCTGGGATGAATGCGGGGGATGCAGGAACTGGAACGGTGTACTGATTCAGCAATGTCCATTACCACCTTTCTGCACGGTGGTATATATGTTTACACTGGAAAGCATTTGCATATCAATACCTTTTAGATTTGTCAACGGAAAGACCGGCAGAGAAGTAGCACAATTTAACAGATTCTGTCACATCGGCAAGGTTCTCCAACAAGGCCAGAGCAGCTGTTTTTATTCATGACTGTGACACTCAGCTGTTTATTGCACTTGTATTATAAAGCATCATCAGCAGAGATATTGCATTAATTATCATCAAAAGTCTAAAATGATTGCTTTAGTTTATAGCGCTTGTATCAAAACAGACTATACAAAGTGCTGCACAATAAAGGATACAATGGATATGGATTTTGTATGTCCACAAAAATTGAGCACATGAAAGTGTACATCTGGCGCCAGGCTGTTTTAAAAAATAATGAAGATCATGTTACCTTCATGGGGCTATTGGAAAAATCAAAATTGCACATTGAGCACTAATCATAAATATACAGTATGGATTTTTTTTATGTGAAGGTCATGTGTTTCTCACATGTTAATTCAATCATTATGAGGCTGAGGAAGGAGGATGGTTGAGTTATTTAAAGTCCCCCTCCAGATATGCTTTAAAGTATGTTTAAAAAAGCTCTGCTCGCGATCTGCAGCGATAGTTCGGCCGTCCTCACTGAACCTGGCATCAGTCAGACCCAGACTCAGATGATGAGTCTGTTGTGCACCTAAATGGGTGACTAGCAGATGTATCAGAATGGTACGTGTAGATAGCATCTTTAATTTGTTTATTGGCAGCGACTGACACAGCTACGATGGCCGTGTGGTTTTGCTCTCTGTACTGACATACTCTCTGTACTGGAGGTTTCAGGTTTCTTTCCCGGCTTTTGCATATTAGACGGTGATTGGCTTTCAAATGTTTGACTTCTCTAATCTAGCTTGCCCGGGGTACGTTTGAATCTCAGATTTCCGGGAGGTGCACAGACATCTCCTCCTTCAGTAGAGAAATGTGAAAACACCTCTCTAATGACAAACAAGTCAGTAAAGTCAAGGCCAGATATTTTAGGAGACCTAAACATAAGAAAAACACATTTTTGAGTGGAGGGGATCTTTAAACTAAAACTGGATTTGGTGTAATTTCTAAAATATTCATATGGATGAAGGTCTGTGTGGCACAGACTATTCTGGCCACTGGCACTACCGCCGATATCTCCTCCTTGCACACAGCAGTCATATAGTCGGAGCATATCGACAACGGAGAGGCAAAACAATCTGTGAAATCCATAGCTGTGTGTGATGAACGATGCAAAGCATTTCAAAATCAATCAGGATTTTAAACGTGTTCTAGTGTGCCACCAGCTTTATTGAGAGTCCATTTCAACTAGATGACATTTTTATTTTCTCTGCTTTCCTTGCACCTTGATATTCATGTCATGTCCTCAGAAAAGCCCTAACAGGGAATCATTGGGGCTTGTCAGCCAGCAGGAAAGTTAGACCATCAAAGATAATTGCATGCTAATGTTCAATAAGCCTTGTAAGTCGCTGCAGATAAGTGTGGCTGCCAAACAGCCTTGCCAGGGGAAAGCACATCTAATCCCTTGGCTGTGGCCGGGGAAAATTAATACTAAGCTCCTTTGGCCAGCCACTTCCAGTGTGGTGGTGGTAGAAACAATTACACACCGGCCCACCAGAGCACAATTAATGAATAACTGAGCTGCCCAGATGTACACATTCTAACAAAGATGCATCTACCCGCTAGCTGTACAAACAATTAAAAATTGTACGGAAGGAGTAGAAGTGGGCTGTTTGTTCTAGTTCAGTGGACGATGGAGTTTATGCAGAGGGACCCTGTTCATCATCGTCCCCCCTCCACTCTGCTGTGTTTACATGGTGGTCTGTTCCTATATGATAGCTAATTAAAATATGCCACGAAATAGACCAGGCATAAAAACCCATCATATGTTTAAAAACCAGCTAAATGGGCTTATGCTCTTTTAGAGGGATTGTTTAATTATGCAACTGACAATAATATGCATAATTTATTCACTGGATTTTGGACCATTTATTTCAGTTTAAAGTTATAGGCTAAACATCCAAATCGTGTTTTAATCTGTAAAATTGTGATCAGGGTATTTTATTCACAGCGGCACACTTCTTTATTTTTTCATGAAGCTGAGACAACCTGATCTCACAGAAATCTGTGAAATGACCACAACCTCTTAACACCAAATTATGTGGTGGTGTCACATATTGTGGACAATTACGTGGTGCCACCACAGTTAAAATTATGTGTTGCCAACACCACAAAAAAAACATCTACACTACAGTTTTGTTTAAGCACACAAAACACGTCAGTAGGTTTAGAAAAAAACATCATGGTTTGGATTACTTATCACATCTACATTTCTGTGAGTTTCCTTAGGTTTAGGCACAGACGAAACACCCACATTTCAGTCACTTCCTTTAGGTTTAGGCACCGAAAACACACCGGTACGTTGACAAAAAAACACCCACATTTCAGTGACTTCCTTTAGATTTAGGCACTGAAAAAAGTCGTTAAGGTTAGAAAAAAATGGACGCTCTTTATACGTCATCGTCTGGGTGAATCTGGGAGTTTGTGTGTCCACCACAGCAAAGGATCCTAATAGACTTTCCATTGACATTGTTGTGGTGGGAACACGTAATTTTAACACAATATGTGACACCACCACATAATTCGGTGTTAAGAGGTCGTGGTCATTTCATGTTTTTCTGTGAGATCAGTCTGAGCTGGGAATAAGGTGGGCTCGAAGAAAGCATTTGTAATCTTATCAGCTTTGAAGGCTGCCCAGTCACATTTTTAGAAAAAAAGGTTTGTTGTGAAGTGCCGCCAAGAAAACAGTACGTGTAGTGATATCAACAGGATATTATAAAGCAAGAGGAAATAATAGTAGGAAATTGAACAAGTACACGCTCAGACAAGCAGTCTGTTGTCAAAGCATGAAATGAATCAGGGATTAAAAAAAGACAGCGCCATAAGAAGTATGTTGTTTTGACGTTAATTCAGAACCGGGTACAGCTTGTTTTAACCTCATCATTCCATTATAAATAATGGCAAAGGCAAATATATGTAAGAAACAGTGAAATGCAAGCAAATAATTCAAACTCACTTTCCTTTGTTGGACTTATCATCCTATTCACTATTTACTCGCTGTGTGAACATCTGACTCTATTTTTTATGTTATGTGCCGGATCTCTTCTGTGTTCTTGATGCTCTCTGTTCAGCTTAGTGTTTCCCAGTGAAACACTACTCATCATATGTCATCTATGTAATATTCAATCTTCGGTATGGTAAAAAAAAAAAAGAAAAATGTAAAAAATGTACATTGTAGCAAGTTAGTGGGGGACAACTTGACTTCACTTTCCGTTGCAATGTAAGTCATATTTTCCCTCCGTCTGCATTCTTTCTCTATCCTGTCCTAGTTGTGGCAACCAACAAACACACACACACACACACACACACACACACACACACACACACACACACACACACACACGCATTACAAATACATACTTAGTGTATATTACAACAAACATGTAAACACGCACCCAACAACTGCACACTCCGTTTTACCTGACCACTGCAGCTCCCTGCCACTAGGTAATTTATTGCTGAGGCTGATATTGTATTACAAGATGTATTTGCTCTCTCCTCTAATAAGAACATAGATTACAAGCAACACTGAATTTACTATCTGCATCCCAGCTGATTGCTTGGCCTGCCGGTGTGTTAGCTTATATCTTTTTAAGCGTCAGCGCCTGGCTATTTACATTCATCCGCTAAGCCTTAAAACAAATTATAATCGATCTGGGGCGTGATGAAAAGGGTGGTCCCGCTGCAAATTAAATAGGAATGCAAGGTGACAAGGACAGCAGAATCACAATCTGCTCCTCACAGAGTGTGTGGTGGAATAAAAAAAAAAGCACAGTAACCTTATGCTAAGATGCATAAGCAGTCTAAAAGACACATACTGTACCACAAACTTTTCAGTTAAAATCTGTGTTGCACATCATTCCCTGCTCTCTCTCTCTGTAGTTTTCTGTCACTCTGTGAGCTGGCAGTGGCGGTAAAACGTCTTTCAAAAAGTGCAGAAAACAACATTCAAATAACACAATTAAATATAACCCCCTGGGTCATAAAAAATGTTATTAGATTTGATTACTGAAGTGTTTTTGGCTTCTTTTTTTCAGTTAATCTAACTAAGTTGCATTAGGTATTACAACTAATAAATAAATACTTTAAAACAGTCTGTCAATCTGCATCTAAAACTTCAGACTTCTCTTGTCCTTGAGGGACAGGTGTAGGATCTTATCTGTCACTTTTGAAACTTTGTAACTCAAGGGGATAGTCATTTGTACTCTCATGTTTGCATTATTATCCTTGTTTGTTATGGTATGCATAACTGCAACAAGGTGTGGAGCATATGGCTCATTGCAGAGGGGGCGAGGATGTGTAGAATGGGCGCTTAGGCCGTGTTCAGACCAAGACTTCAAATGCGGTTGGAAATTTTACACTTTTCTTTCAAATATTTTTTATTGCAGACTGAATAATGTAATCTGGACATTCAGAAATAACAAAATTTTTTTTTTTTACACTTTTATTGAAAAACAGCGAGGGAAACAGAAATACAGCAGACAGGCTGTTGGCTTTTAAAACTCCCGGCAACCAAATCGACTCACGGTGGCGGGCGAGGGCCTGACGAAGGGACCACTAATGGGATGGAATCAACAACAATACAAACAGGCCACAGTGCCACACTAAGAGGAGAACCCACTTGGCAGTGGTGGGGCCAGAAGACACAGACGCTATCTGAATCAAAATGTATTTAAATATTTAACAACTAAACAAGAAAAATGTATGTTCATTCAGGCAGATTGGGCACAAAGTGGGCCCTCAGAGAGAACCGTGGGCCCAGGCAGCTGCACCTCCTGCCCCCATGTACGTTCTGCTACTGACTGCAACAATAATTATAATTAGTTGAAAATACAGAAATTTCAGTTAAGCAGATAATTTAGTATTATGTGTGTAATTCTTGGTCTGCATGGAGGAGTGCAAAAGAACTACTGATCAATACGTTAATTTGGAGTATTTTCACTAACTATAATTTTAATTAGTGTGGTTGTACTTTGGAAAATCATTAGCAGAGGCTCCACTGTATTGCTAAGTGTTTACTCTCACTGCTCATATACATGTAGACTCTAGTTTTTGATACCAAGACTAAAGTACAGCTATATATGATCAATTAAATTAAAAAAATATAAACAAAAGCATGTACATATCATGTCAACATAGAAGGCCTACTCTTTAAAATTCTGTGCTTAGGGTTATTGGGCCTTTAACAAGTTGGATCTCTGTGATCTCATAGGCTTTGCCCTCAAGCGATGCCTCCAGATAGCTGGATTTACTGAAATGCAACTCACAGAGGAGTTCAAACCAATAGTGCAGAACCTTAACTGAGAAATGTGAGGTAGTTTGGCATGCTACACTGCAAGGTATACCCCCCCGCAAAAAAAAAAATAATGAAAAAAATCAATTAGAATCTATTGTAAACCTCTTTGTAAATCTCATTATAGACTGTTGTGACAACAGAGGTACCTCGGGTAGGACCAGTGAGGAACAGTAATACACTCAGACAATGAAATGCCTCCAGCAGTGTCTCCTTGTCATCTTGATGCCTCACACATAAACATTCAGCCTGTCTGCTCGTCAGTGTGTTCCAGCGCTTTAATGGAATAAATTATCTTACCGTGCTGACAGCTTCAGACATGTGTGTTGCATGTAACATGCAGGCTCCTGAATGACAAATCATGTCACTATCTGACAGGCTGAGAAAAGAGAGATGCCCAGAGATGCTTGCTTGTTTAAGAAGACATCTATTGTAGATGCAAAATGAGGATAATGAATTTGGGTTGCACCGAGTAACCAAATTTTCTTTTCTTCTTTATTCATCCTCTAATTGCAGCACAGCTCCCTCTGACATTTTCTGACATTGACAAACGTGACAGACAAAAAAAAAAATAATAAAAATAGAACTTAATAGAAAGTTCAGATCATTTCAACAGAAAGTTAAAATTGATGAGGACCTTCATCTAACTATTTTCTTCTGTTAGGTGGAGAAAATTAAACATTTAAATTAGGGATGTTAATAATTAACTGTTTAACCGTTAACCATCAGGAGTCATTTTGATCAATTAATACTTTGCAAGCGGAAGTATATTTATTCAGTTTTCAACATAATTCCACAAGTATTACAACAAACAAACACAAGAAATGTTCAGTTAAAAACATTCAGGACAAGGTGCCATCTAATTGTACTTTGCTATGACCCGGCTATACAACAAAACAATTCTACCTACATAAGAGATCAAAAGAAAATACAAAATAAATAAATAAAAGAATGTCAATAAAAACAATGCACATAAATTATATTAACAAATATTCAAGTCAAATAGGCATCTGCAAATTTCTCCCCCTCTGGAAACTCCAAAAATGATCTCCATATCTTCTCAAAGAATATTTTCCCTTAACCATCAGTGTACGTTTTTCAAGAGCAAGAGAGTGTGATAGATCCATAAGCCAGATTTGTAGACTTCTTCTGTGGTTGGTATGTTTTGCGTCTAGTAAACAATACACAGTCATTTTCTCATCTGCAGTGCTTAATTTCCAATTTGCTGGAAAAATTCCAAGAATACATAGCTTAGCTGAACGCGGAAAATATGTCTGAGCCTTGCAGATTGGTGAACTGGGACTCAGTTGCCTGAGACTGGCTGAGGTAGTAAATGGTAAATGGACTGTACTTACATAGCACTTTTCTAGTCTTTGCGACCACTCAAAGCTCTTTACACTACTAGTCATTCACCCATTCACTCCACATTCATTCACCCATTCACACAGGAGGTTGGCAGAGGTTACCATGCAAGGCACATGCTCATCAGGGTATATAAACATTCACACACACTCACACGCCGATGGCTATGCCTTCTGGAGCAATTTGGGGTTCAGTATCTTGCCCAAGAATACTTCGACATGTAGACTGCAGGGGCCAGGGATCGAACCACCGACCTTCCGGTTAGTGGACGACCGCTGAGCCACAGCCGCCCCCCGCAGTAATTACAACAGGTGATATATGATGATTAGTCTTGGCAGAAAGTCTTTGGCGCTTAGACTCTACAGAGAGATTTGTGATCGAGGGGTGTCTGCCCTGAGCAGCAGCAAGATAAATCCCCCCATGGAGTCCAGGCACTGGTGGGTGGTGGCTGATGATCCTGCTGAGACTGATGAGGCTGATGGAGCTGATGAATCTGTGAAGACCGGCGGTGATGGGCAGGTGGATGGGCGATTTTCTATTTGCGACGATTTGCACTGAAGTGACAGCTGAAATGACAGCTGACAGTAACAGAGGAGAACAGAATTAAATTGCGAAACAGCCGTGAACGTCCCGAATCATATTGATAATAGGCTAACGATGTAGGTGTGGCGTTGTGCTATTGGATAGATGAGATCAGCTGATGTGACGAGCTGATGAGAACAGCTGATACCATGACTGACAGCCCCATAAAGGACAGCAAGGAAAATAATGAGCGTGAATGCGTGAGCAGCGAATGGCAGGAATATAACTACAGGTCTAAGCACACAAAAGGATAGTCTTCCTGACTGGACTTATACTATAGCTTCATCAGTAGCACACACGTTATGCTGCAGTCCCTTTCCTCTATTCAGTGACCATTATATGTGTGGGGTCTTTAGCGAAGCTGTGTTGTCTGTCCCATTTGTGTGTGTACACCATTGATTTGCTGTTTCATGCTGCTCTGTGCAGAGAGGAGCTGTTCGGTTTTGCCAACGTACTTTCCTCGCTGCATCTTACAGAATTCTAACTATTGTTTTGGGACATCACTGCTGAGAAGAAAACATCACACACAGAAGGAAATAAACAAAAACACACTCCCTCCTCAGTTTTCTATTTCATAAACGTTGGGGTAAATGTCAGGGTTTCTTAGCCTAGCCAGAAAAACATTTTCAAATAACCAGTGAACTGATTTGAAATTGCACAGATATAGCTAAAACAACTTACTGTAACTGATTGTTTTGACAAATCCTAGTTACTGGTTACATCCTGTCACCACTGAATGAGTATGGATGAGTATGGCTGATAGTCCTGATGGTGAGCTTTCTGCTCCCAAACATTTTCTTGCAAAGAAATTGACTGGGATAAACCATTAATAGCATCCCACTGACTGCACAAACAACTCACACACAGAAACACGGATGCTTGCGCGCACATGCACAATAAACACAGAAATACACACATGCATCCATTCCTACCTTCCACCACCTGTGGAAAGCACCGGGTCCACAACCCTGCTGAGAAATCATTTCCCAGGCAAGCGAGCGAGGCAATTCCGTCACAGCGAGGAGGAAAAAAGGCTTTTTTTAATGGGGAAAAATGGGAGGCAGGGGAAGAGTTAGCAGTAGCAGCCAGGATAATTGATGGCAACTGTTTGGGTACAAGATTAAGATTCATGGGTAGGACCACACATGGGGGCTGGAAACCGGTATGCGCTGGAGGCATGAAGGATATGAGGCAACACTTTGACTGGCCTGCTGGCTTAATTGATATAGTGTTGTCCCAGATGCAGTGTAAAAAAGAGAAACTATGAGAAAGGATTTCACTCACTCACTCAGTCTAACACGTGGACGTGGGCCTGAATTGTGAAGGACAGAGAGAGAGAGAGAGAGAGAGAGAGAGAGAGAGAGAGAGAGAGAGAGAGGGATGAGAGGGGGGAAATGGTGGAAGCCCAGAGGCAAGAGAAGCAGGTTTGCACATGGAAGGTCAGTGATTCCTATCCCCAGACTTGCTGGAAAAAAGGCTTGTGAGGAAAGTATGGGCGTTCCACTCCCCTACCCCTCAACAGCTACCCTTAAGGAGCCTTTCAGCAGTGTGCTTAACACACGACTACCCCTGTGGAGTTGCTCAGTGGCCAACAGTAGAAGATATATCTCCTGCTGTGAATGTGACTGTGTATGAATGTGAAGTAAGGTGTAGAGAAAGTGCATGAAACTTAGACTTTTCCGGATAGCCAGTAACTTGTGCTTAAACAACGTATCACCTTTTTACACAATGAATACATTTCAGCTAGAGGTCTGCAAGTGGTCCCCAACACGCTGAGTCAATTCAGGCCGGGTTCTGGCCTTTTTTTTTTTTATAAACCAGACTCGGGTCGGGCTTGGGCTCATTTGACTTCTCTCCTTTCATTGTGCCTAAAAACGCCTCTGTGCTGCAGAGCTCATTGTGTGTAAATGTGACTGAGGAGCCAGCTAGCAAGTTATAATATATTATAAATTGTATATTAGTGATGCAGGTGAAATATTACATAATTAATGAGGAAAATATTAATTACATTCTCTAAATTTCAAAATTTTTGAGACATTTTTGAATTCATTAAATAGGCCTACCATTAACCCTTTGGGGTCTAACCTCCGTTATTAAGGGGGTGGGAGTGGGGTACAGGGGATGTTTAGGGGAGATAGCAGGTCAACGGTAGATACCACATAGAAGTACGGCATCTGAAAGCCAAGAACCTGAAGATTAGTCTCATGAGTTGTTTGTACTGCATGAGGAAAACTGCAGGTTTTTGCCCCAAGCTGCATGAGATTAGCATCAAGTTGGCTTTTCTGTAAAGGGCAGACTTGTGGGTACCCATAGAACCCATTTTCATTCAGATATCTTGAGGTCAGAGGTCAAGGGACCCCTTTGAAAATG
>JAOVVB010220303.1:0-10563 GCA_028570985.1 Heterobranchus longifilis
CACCGTATCACCAAAACAAATTCCTTGTATACTTGTATACTTGGCAATAAAAACAATTCTGATTCTGATTCTGATATTTTCTTCCTGGCAGGAGAATGATACAGTGTATCTGATAATCCCGACACCACAAGACTGCACTGTTCCTTCTACACTCTACACTCAGTCATTGATTATATAATAACACCAATTTGGGAATATGAAGGTGGTTTTGTGTGCGTGTGTGTGTGTGCATGTGTGTGTGTGTGCATGAATGCATGCATGCATGTGTGCGTGTGCGTGCCAGGGAGAAGTCCCTGTGGTCTGGAGCATATGTCTGGCCGTGCTAAAGTCGCAGGGTTAAGTAGGATTCAGACCAGGGAATACACTGCTACAGATCTGGCACTAATACAGCAGTGCACTACCACCAACACATGCATGAGTGCACATAAGCACAGGGGTATCACAGGCTGTTTACACTATAACTGGCCACATTAAGGCCATACCACCATGATAATTTCACATATACATCACTGTATTCAAAATAGTGGGGTGTATGAGAAATAATGGTATTGTTCATAAGAGAGAAGTATGTATTGAGTGTCGTATTTTTTTCAGTCAGTATAAGTATGTGTGTATGGGGAACACTATGATGGTATATGCAAAACAGAATAATATATGCTATGTGTGAAATGTTTTGGCGGTGTATGCAAAAGGGAATAGTAGTGTGCAAGAGTGTGTGTCTGTACAAACAACCTACAGTACGGCATGCGTAAGCTATAAGACACTGATTGTGTGTGTGAGAAGGGAACACTGTAGATGTGTCACAGCACTGCATATAGGAGAGTGTTCGGGTAAAAAGGAAGGCAGTTTAAATTCTCAGTCCCTGATTTGAAGGAATCAACTCTGTATCTGCACTGGTAGCAAAGTTATTGGCTGTTTTGTGGGAATGAAAGCACGATTATGTACCTTCTTCTTCATAAAGCTGTAAGCCAATGAGGAATTAAATATTTGAAGTGCCATTAGTTGATTTTTTTAACCACTTATGGGGACAAAACAGTTGCTTTATATAGTCATACAATAAAAAAATCACCTGAAAACAGGAATTGTGGAGGACAGTATGTTGGTGAATATATGAAAGTGTGTATGGGACAGAATAGGGCTGCATTTGCATGGCTATGATGCTGTGTATGAAGGCAAATATGATTTATGTTCTAAACAGCCTGCCATGCAAACTCGTAGATGGGCCAACTCGTCAACTACGGCAGCTTGGTCGGGACCCCTGGCGTCACTTTTTAAATCTCTGAGGATCCCTGTGGTATAATCTTTCAACGTGCAGGGTAGTTCCGTTGTGAAATCAAACAAAACTATTTGGTTAGGTTTCGGAAAAGATCGTAGTTGGGGTTAAAATAATAAAATAATATGTTTGTTACATACCTGACATTCGTACTGTTACTTTCTAACGTTATGTAACACAGTTATCTTATGTAGCAAGAGCAACTACTTTTTTCAGCTGAAAAGTATATGGGTGTTTAGTAGTGTTGATGGATTCAGATTTTTAGTCCAAAGTATTTGAATTCTACATATTGTGTTATAAATATGCCCTCTACTGGTTGAAACCTGGCTATTACAATTGAATTTTGCTCATGTGACATGTGACATATATGGTAGCAGCTTTTGCCACCAACCAGCGTCTCCCGACTCTGCAGACTGTGGAGAGTCGTGACTGATCTTAGCTGATCTCCCAGCTCATTGTAGAGGCATTTATTGTTTTATTTCTCGGGCAGAGGCACTTCAGCCACAGCTCTGGGGTTTAGATACTCTTTAAAAAAGTCAACCTTTACTTCAAACTACGAACTGAGGCATTCTGCTCAACTTTTCTTTTTTTATTCCTAAAACGACAAAAGCAGTTGGAAAACAAGCTTTTATGTTTAAGGCTCCCTCTGACTGGAACAATTGACCTTCTAACATTCGATCTTTGACATCATTTGGTATGTTTAAGAATGCGTTGATTTCCTATCTTGAGACAAACTGTGCATGTTTTAAGTGACATGGATGTCTGGTCTTGGCTACTCAGTGGCATTTAATGGTTGTATTTATTTATTTATGTATTTGCTATTTTTGTGTAGTCTGGTGTTTTTTTATATAGGACCCCCCTTGAAAACTTAATCTAATTAAATAAAGTTGCATGTACTTTTTGTTTCCCATGGGACACGAACAGCGGTCTCACGGGTGAAAGTTTGTTTGATGTGCATGCAACCTCCTCTGTATGTGGACTTTATCACTCTTTATACTACATCATCTTACAGTGCCACAGTCGAGCAGTCGCTCTGAGAGCCCGGTGCATCTCATACAGGTGCGAAAGGGTGCCCTGTGCGCCGGTATCAGACACTGAGGGCCACTGACCAAGCTGCTGTATTTGACAAATTTGAGAACAGGCTGGATGAGCTCATAATGCCCACAAATGAGTTCTGTGTATGAACATAATTGTCCTGCTTTACCTGCTAGATTGTAAAATAAAGGGATAAGAAAAGGCATACTAAGTGTGTGTGTGTGTGTGTGTGTGCACGCTCAGAGTTGCCCCCGCCTTAACATTTTGGTCCAGCTGGGTCAGCGTCCATCCTCGCGCTCTAGCCCCGAGGCAGTGACATCCAGACCCTTGATCTCCATTTCTTTCTGCCACACAAACACATTTTCTGCAACCTGCAATAGATGATGATTGTAATCTAAAATAAATGAAAGGGAAAAACACAGGAGAGGGGAGGGCGGGGTTGGGGGGAGGAAGCGGGGGGGGGCATAGATAGAGGAGGGGGACCAGAAGGGAGAGAGACAGAGAGCATTATCACCTTGGCCGAGCATCAGGAGTTAGAAAAAAAACAAAAGAGTGGGAGAGAGAAAAGAAGGTCCACGGGCAAATTCATCTTCCCCTGCTACAATCAATCTCTGGCCAAAAGAAATACACAATAACTAGGCAGGAAGAGGCCAAGATTAATGGGCCACCGACATCTCCACTGACCAGCATCCACCTCCACCCAATACCACCTCTCTCTCTCTCTCTCTCACTCTCTCACATACACACACATGCCCTCTTTCTTTCTTCAGCCTGTCTCTCTCACCCCATCCCTCTTTCTCCCCTCACACTTTTGCTCTCCATCTCCCAGAAAAGCCCCGTACTTTTTTCCGATGCACCCCCCCCCCCCCCCACCCCCCCCCCCCCCCCCCCCCCACACACACACACACCTTGTCTCTGCCACATGTGGTGATCGATCGTTTCTGCTGACTGTTTAACAAGTGCATTAGCAAGCTTTAATGAGAGCGGCCAGTCACTGAGCAAATGCATGCAAGGGCAAACAAGGCCAGGCATGCCCACTAACTCTCAGCTGTATCCAGCACGGAGCAAAGGGAAGAATGGGTGTCCCTCAACACTGATGATAATCTTTTGGATACCATTTAACTTATATGTTAACTGGATATACATGTTGAATATCAAATTTGCATTTGAAAATATGTCATAACCAAAAGGCGAAAGAAACAAATGAACAATAAATTAACAATTGACATACCCTGGGAGAATAAAATAAGTTTTTTAAAGAGTCGCTGATACTAATAACAATGATTATTTTGGCCAATATTGAAATCAAGATTATTTAACATGATTACTAATAGACTTTGAACAAATTAAAAAAATAAATGAATAAATCAAATGCATTATCATGCATCATCCATAAATAATTAGATAAAAATAAATAAGATCAACTATGTGCACTTCCACAACCTACTGAAAACTACAAAACATATATTCAATATATAAAAAGAATAAATAAAAATAAATTAGATCAAATATGTTGCAGGACACTGCCACAACATACTGAAAGGGGGGTGCTGGATTTATAACATTTATAACAAAGAGAAAATGAGAGCATCATTGTGAAACAGAATGTGGCACCATAATCGCTTTATCTCCATTATCTTGTTTTTATTATCGTTGGAAGCCAACATCGTTATTGATCGTTATATTTTATTAATTGCCCAGCCTTAATAAACATGTAGTTAACTTAATACCTCTGACAGTGAAAAAAAAACAAAAAATCCTCTGTTTGGTTAGTGACAATAGGTGTGTTTCCATCCACCTGTTTTTATGCACATTTTCAATTTGCACATAAAAAACCTAAGTGGAAATGCCGTTACTTCGAAAAGTCCTGAAATATCGCAAAAAAGATTTTACACTTGGCTGAGGTGGAAAAGTTGGTGCATTGGAAACAGATTTAGCGAATAAAAGACGATGTACGTGAAGTGTTATGTGCAGTGTTTCCCATAGAATTAGACTGGAAAGGGCACGGACCTTAGCCGCTGTAGCAACTCGAATTCAGCCAACACAAACCTCAGCACCGGAGGTCTGATCCCGGACCGCCCCGACTCCAGATCTGTTGCTGGTTAGACCCACCAGCTGCCATCCACCAGCCCGCTGTGACCCCCGGCACTGGGGCCTGCACTCAGCTAGCTGAATTTGAGTTGCTGCAGAAACTAAGATCTCAGGTGAAGATAATTCTTGTCTCATTCGTGGTCTGATGAATTGAGAGAGCGGGGAAAAGGGGGTTGAAACAAACAGAAATGTAATTTCCATCCAGTGTTCTACATGGTTTTTCACTGTTTGAGGTTTGACTTGCGTACTTTTGATTACGTCATCTAGTTGCGCCCTCTTCCTCTGCAATGGTAAATACGTTTTCTGACTGGAGAATTGGCGCCACCTGCTGCTTATCTCCTCATAATTTGCTGATTTTCTCCGAATTCGGTTAAAATTTGTGATACATTTGGATGGACACCCAACTAATTTCTACAAGGTATGATCTATTAGAGTCAAAAGAGGGATGACAGGAAAGAGAGAAATTTGAGAGAGATTTGAAGCTGATTCTAGCTGGATTTTACAGCAAGGATATGCAATATGTGTGACCCACCAGCAGTAAACTCTAGCATCTGGTTACATTTTCCTTGACCCATCATGATCCGACATTACATTGGATGTCAGGCTTTATCCCAACGGTAAGTCAGACTAAATTTCCACTAATGCCAGTAATGTAAAGTTTAAAAGGTGATATCTGAAGTTGACCAGAAACATTTTGTTTTGCCAATTAACCCAAAATAAGAAGCATATACAGTAAGTGTTTTCAATTGTCTGTGATTTGTGAAGTGAGGACAAAAAGTTGTGTATATATATTGAAAAGGTGGAAAAAAGGGTCATGTAAAAATGTAAAAATAAAATAAAAATACATTTCAAGTACCTGTCACTAATAAACATTTTTGAACAAGTTTACCAGTATGTCTTATTATTCTAAACTGTCAATACTTTGTCTCTCTGTCCCTCGTCTCCAGCCACATTTCCTTTTCCTCCATAGAGCTTGGCAACTGACATCACGGCGCAGTGCATTATGGGAAAGGGTCCACCGTCTTGTGAGGCCACGGAATATGTGAATGGACATTAAAACCAGTTACAACTAAGGACATGACTACTGTAGACGCGTATATCTGCTCAATGACAAAGCACAGTCTGGTTACCGGCCGCTAGTGGCCGCACCCCTCACTCCCATCAGCCACTGCGGTGCACTGTAGCGTGACATTACATTACCAAGCTCTATTGCCATTTCCATCCAGCCCTCCTCTCCTCATCACCTGACTCTCCCACCATGCACTCACCTGTTCCCATTTCTCTCATCAGCCCTGCAGTCACCTGACCTCCCACCTGCTCACCTGTCCTCACTTTCCTAATCAGTCCTCCAGATATTTAACAATCCCATGTTTGTTCACCCCTTGTCAGTTTGTCGTAGTTGCTTTGTTGGTTTCTTGCTTTGTGCTTTTGCATCTATTATCTAAATATTTACCTGGACCTGTATCTACAAACCTGCCTGCCTGTTACCAGTGTACCTGTCTGACTGCCTACCTGTACCTGCATGTAAGCTATTTCATCACTAAAGTCACCCTGCTGCCTCCTCGCTCTGCATCCGGGTCCTATCCCCAGCTGTGACACAAAACTATATTTTGAGAAGTTACTTGATTGCTTAGGCATGTCCAAAGTCCGGCCCGGCTTGTCTCTGAAAATATACTATATGTGGCCTGCCACACAATGTTGGTTAATCCGTGCACAACATGTACATGTATTAGTATGGCACTTAAAATAAAATCCTGAGAGTATAGGCCTATAATTGTATTGTATGTGTTTTTTTTAAATAACCCGTATGCAATAAGCAACTGGCCCCCAGGTATTTTCATATGATCTAATCTAAAGTTTGGACACCCCTGCTTTACAATATATGTAATCGCAGTGCCAAAAAAGCTTTCTGTTTTTCCACAACAGACTACTACAAGCTAATTTTAAAATGAATTTCATGTTATTGGAAAGTACACTTGTAGTAGAGTAAAGAGTAAGCACAGTGACACAATGATCATCACAATCCCTTAAAGACCTGTCTGTCCATTGGACAAAATAAACTTGGGAAACATCATTTTCACAGATTTCGACACAACGCTGTTATGTCTAGTGCTACTGGCAATCCACTGATGGTCTCACTGTCACATCAGCCCCATTCAGAAGCATATTTGTGTTATGAGACTTAAAGGGATAGATGAGATTTTTGGAAGTGGGGTTGTATGAGGTACTTATCCATACTCAGTGTATTACCTACAGTACATGGCGGTCGGCACGCCTCCAGTTTGGAGAAGCAGACAGGAGCCATAAAACCAAAGCTAAGCAATGTGCTGCTGTGGATGGGGTCAGCAGCTACATGTATTTTAGCCACCTAATCATTATCAGTTTAAGTGTATGCTATATTTAGAATATTTTACACCAGCAACTCCCGTTTCTGCAAGGTAAAATTACAGTTTTTGTCAATGGAGTCTGGTGACTTTGACGAGAGCATAGACGAAGCTTCAATCCCCCCCCCCCCACATAAACTGAAACAGGGCTGTCTGACGGCAAGCTAAAGTGATGAAAATATTCTAAATATAAACACAAACTGATATAGATTTTTTTAGGTGTGCTTTTCTTTAGATGGCTAAAATGCATTTAGCTGCTGACCCCATCCACAGCAGTACTTTGCTTAGCTTCCATGTCAGGACTCCTGTCTGCTTTTCTAATCTGGGGGCGTGCCGACCGCCATCTACTGTGGGTAATACACTGACTATGGATAAGTACCTCATACAACCCCACTTCAAAAAATCTGAACTATCCCTTTAAGGTTTTACTAATATTTCCATAGAATGTCAAATATGACAATGGCATTAACTACAATAATTATTTCTGTGAAATACAAAAAAAAAAGGCTACTTAAAATTATACTTTTTATTACACTTTGATTAGAAGAGTTACCTCCCATTAAATAAACTGTGTGCCACGGCTCTGGGCAGTTTGATCAATAATCTATGAGCATGCAACTGTATTTCCTAAATATGACAACAATAAACAAATCATAGACTTTAGATATTATTTGTTTTCTGTCACCTTTGTCATATTCCCTATTTAAATCTCAACAGATGTTTGCATCTGTGGGGCTTTAACATGTGAAGCATGCAATCAGCGGTCCTAATTTTGGGCCATTGGAGAAAGCATGTGTTTCTCACCTGTACAAACCATACTCTTCACACCAATTAAAATAAATATAAAGCTGCATTGAACAAAAATAGATATCCCCCCCCATTCACTCTCTCACGTGAACTTTATCAGCCGCAGTAGCCTCGTCTGTCACTGATAACTGTGGAAGTAGCAGATCAGCCCATCCACACGTTGTGGTTAGAATACTCATTGACTGGGAGAAAATTACATTAGTTCTTTAATTAAACCCTCTCCATACAGAAGCCAGAGAGTAATGATCCCCCTTCAGACAAACGAGAGAGGAGTGTGAATATGAAAGTCATTGCTTATTATTGCTGCTAACAAGACATTGTCACAACAACGTCCCTTATTGACAACTCCACCACAGAGATTCTTCAAAGCACACTGTGTGGAATGAACGGAGATGGACCGTATAACTAGCCAGTTATCAACCTTTAGATGCATAGGTTGGTCAAAAATGACCTGACTAGTTGTTTTTTTTCCCCCTAATATTTTTATGATATAATATATTTTAGATATCTGGTTAGATGTAACGATATGAAAATTTCACATCACGATTATATAGTATATAGTAGTCCAGGATGAGGTCCCTGAACTTGCTCGGGATGTGGTGCCGGTTCACCGCCTCTTCAGCAAGTTCAGGGACCTCATCCTGGACTACTATGCCAACTTCAGCCTGAGAGTCTCCTCTGGGTCAACAACCTCAGAATGGCACAAGTTGGTAAAAGGGATCATTACCGGGTGCACCATCTCGGTTATCCTTTTTGCACTCGCCATGAACATGCTGGTGAAGTCTGCTGAGGTTCAGTGCAGAGGGCCCCTCACCAAGTCCAGAGTCCAACAGCCACCCATCCGAGCCTTCATGGATGATCTGACGGTGACAACTACATCTGTCCCATGGTGCAGGTGGATCCTGAACGGCCTCGAGGAGCTGGTCACCTGGGCTCGCATGAGCTTCAAGCCGGCAAAGTCGAGGTCGCTTGTGCTGAAGAAAGGGAAGGTCATGGACAAGTTCCGATTCACACTTGGCAGCACCCAGATACCATCAATCACAGAGAAACCCGTGAAGAGCTTGGGAAAGGTGTTTGACTGCAGCCTGAGGGACACAGCCTCCACACAAGCAACCAACCAAGAGCTGGAAACCTGGCTAGCTGCAGTGGATAAGACCGGCCTCCCTGGCAAGTTTAAGGCCTGGGTATACCAACATGGCATTCTCCCACGGATTCTCTGGCCCCTCTTGGTCTACGAAGTCTCCATTTCTACAGTGGAGGGCTTTGAGAGGAAGGTCAGCAGGTTCCTTCGGAGGTGGCTGGGTCTACCTCGGAGCCTGAGCAGCATCGCTCTGTACAGCCATAACAACAAGCTGAAGCTCCCTATCAGCAGCCTGAGCAAAGAGTTCATGGTGGCCAGGTCCAGGGAGGTGCTGCAGTACCAAGAGTCCAGTGACCCAAAAGTAGCCCAGGCTGGGATCGAGGTCAGGATGGGGCGAAAATGGAGGGCAGCTGCGGCCGTGGAGGTTGCGGAGTCACGGCTAAGGCACAGGGTGCTGGTGGGCACAGTGGCACAGGGAAGAGCTGGCCTGGGCAGCAGCAAAACACCTCGCTATGACAAGGCTCAGGGGAAGGACAGAAGGTCACGGGTCCTAGAGGAGGTGCGTGCAGCAGTTGAGGAGAAGCGAGCAAGCCAGATGGTGGGAATGCGGCAGCAGGGAGCCTGGACAAGATGGGAGCAAGCGGTGGAGCGCAAAGTCTCATGGACTGAGCTTTGGAAAGCTGAGCCCCATCGAATAAAGTTCCTGATCCAGGCTGTCTATGACGTCTTGCCAAGCCCATCCAATTTGTTCTGCTGGGGGAAAGTGGAGTCACCAGCATGCCCTTTGTGACTGAAGAGAGGAACCCTAGAGCACATCCTCAGCTGCTGTTCAAAAGCCCTGGGCGAGGGGCGCTACCGCTGGTGCCATGACCAAGTCCTGAAGGCCATAGCGGACACAACCTGCAGTGGGATCAGCCACTGCAAGCGCCTCCATCCAGTGAAGAACACCATCGCTTTTGCATAAAACGTTGTTAACTATTCAAATGTGCCCTGACCTGGGTGTGCTGAATGATGAAATCCACTTGATCATAATTGTTTATTAGCATAGGTAACGCCTCCTAAACACTATATAAGGGCAGGTGTTGTGCCGTGTGCAAATACTCTGGCACATAACCAACAACTGGAAAGATGTCACCATAAAAAGACTGAAAAGAAGAAGTGTATAGCGTCATTACTGGCAATACAGGAAAATCAAAAACCCAGCTAAAACATAAAATAATCTAATATATAAATATAATTATGTATTTAATTATCTAAATTTGATTATATGAGAATTATGCATTTTTTGTGTTTTCTTTGCATTGGACAAACAATTTGTGGACTGTGAAAACAAGATGTTTTTTTTTCTTATGTTAGTAAGAGTGCTTTTGACCACTCGTAAAATGTTGTCTTACCTACAGTAAGAGAAGAACAAAAAAATAAGAAAACATTGGTGAATCCCAGAAATCAATGGGTACTAACAAAATAAGAACAACTCCGAGATAAAAACAAAAATATGAGGACATTTATTTGTATATTGTTTCCTGCATGAGGTCCATTGTCACAAAACGGAGAGTTGTAGGTCCCACTGACTATGCATCTAAAAGTTTAGAAACCAGAGTAAATTTAGGGAATAAGTTACCAAACACACCACCAAAAAAAAAAAAAAAGCTTTCCCAAAACCATTACATTATACTTTGTTTCTCTTAAAAGCGCTTATCTTCATAGAAGTAGTTCTGTGATGTATGCCATAGATCCAGGTCATGATGATTTATGCCAGCCTGAAAAGGCCTGTAAACTCCACTCCTGCATATAAAAAGGTAGGAAAAGTGAGTTTCACCAGGTTTAGCTTGCAACACATCTCTAGCAGGAATAAAAGTACAGGAGATAACACGGATAATAAATGAATCTGT
>JAOVVB010220314.1:0-10563 GCA_028570985.1 Heterobranchus longifilis
TAGAAGTTGTTGTGTGTCTCGAAGGTAACCCTTGAAAACTGCCGATGGTCAACTGTGTTGCGGAATACCTATTTCCTGATTTTGTTGCTTCACAATAAAAGCTTTTAAATAACAAAATAACGGGGTACTTCTATTGTGAAGAATTTATAGTAAATGAAATGTGTTTTCTACCGCTCCTCTCTGCTCTGCAGCTCCTTGTACCCACTGCACACTGACAGGAAAAAAAAAAAAAAAAACGGCGACTCGATTGATGAGTCGAATCTCACTTTCAGGGAGCAGCCTACAGGAAACTATACATTTTTACATTTATACATTTTCCCCCGTATTTCAAACCCTGCCAATATGACAGACATCGGTGGATGTTTTTTTCTCTAAAGAACTGAAGTGCACGTCTCAGTGAGAGTACACACAGTACCAGTGTGCTGCCTGCTATCATTTGTTATGAAGCTATACGGAAACACGATGGTATAACAAGGAGTCACTGAGGGAACCCAGAAGAGGCGGTGTGGTATGAAAGTGAGCACAAAGCCGGAGGGAATCCATTTGTTAAACTTGACTGGGCACACATTAGTGTTTGACACTGATAATCGTACGGATAATATTTTAATTTGTCGAGCATGAACTAGTAACGAGTGGTTGAAAACCTCACTGAGTTCATGTTGCAATACACCTGTTTTACTTTGTGGAATATCTTAAAGTAAATCCATGTAGAAAAAGACCTTTCTCAACATTTGTTCAGCACATTTAGACTGTGATCAGTAGGACTGGACCCGAATATCCAGCTGTCTGGATATCTGTTCGTTGGGGAGGTGTTTGGTTTTCAATTTTGGGTTTTCAATATATATTTGTTTCCTCAAAACCGTAGAATAACAGAATCCATAAACAGGAATTTCTGAAACATTCTGATAATGGCTTCAGAATAGGGCTGCAACCAATATTTATCATATCATATTTTCCTGATTCAATGGTGAATTGTTTTGTCTGTAAAATGCTGTCGTGCTTCGTCCCAAAGATTTCTAATTGCGTGTGGAGTTTTTACTCAATAAATGATGGAAAGTAGTTACTTTGTTATCAATCCTGATTTTTTTTTTTTTTTTTTTTGTAGAGTAGCAAGCATACTCTAGATTCGATTAGCCTAGAGGGCCTCTCATTCTGAACAATCCAGACGGTTCATTAGCATAGCCCTTTCCTATACCTCCCTCTATAGGATCATCCGTTCTGTGTACTTTGCAGGCTCCATAAATTGTGGGGTATAAAACCAGCCCTCCTCTTCCCTCCCATATGGGATATGCCAAGGCGATGCCAACAGAAGCCGTTTGATTTAGAGCACTGTACATAGATGCATCAAGAATTTATAGGAGACTTAATTAGGAGTTATAAAAGTGACTTATAGCAATTGTGTGGGACACAGGGGCCTATAATGCGGCAGTTATCATTTCCATAACTCCCAAGTCTTGATTCTTTCCTCAGAACTTTAATGTGTTGGTGGAGCTGTTTGTGCTTTGATGTTAATGCATAAAGCTTTTCGGGGTGGCACAATGTTCTGCAATGCTGCAGAAGGAACTGTGCAAACGGAAGAAAGGCAGAAAACCTCTGCTTTGCTTTCTGTTGCTGCAGTGTGCCACAGAAAGGATTTACACACATTATTCAAACATCAGGGCAAAAGATGAAATAGCACCCGTATTTTCAAGCGAAAGAGATTGTAGAAAATATCTCTCAGTAAGATGAAGTTCTCTTCAGTGTATCCACCTCCTTTTTCCTGTCTATGTTTCATTTTCCAATCACATGGCAAATCTAAATGTCCCTTTGACTCATTTTGCAAACAAAATGAGGCCATAGGACTGCAACATTATTGAGATATGTCGGAGGTAAATACTTTATGTCCTAACTATGGGGGGATTATGAGAAAATGGGCCGCTGGCCACAGGTATGCAAAAGGCCCCACCATCTTTCCTGCACAGGAGCAAGACACAGGGCCCTATTTAAACGATCACAGTGCAAGTGCATTTAGGTCCACTGTCCACCTCCACTTTTGCTAGTTAGAGGGTGCATAGTCTGTGCACAAATTAAGGCACAAGGCACATATGGGTTGTATTTAGTCCTTTAATTAATTATAGGTGTGTTTTGGGCGTAACATGCCATGCAGGTGCGTCTGCAGCACATTGCTATTTTAACAGCAGATTTGGGAAATTGGAGTAGCGAGTGGTTTTCTGCTGAGGAAAAGGATCTGCTCATACACAAAGCTGCGGACCCTCCGCCGTCTGCTCTATCCCATCAACAACTCCATCTGACTGCATATGAGAATGTACCTATAACTTATTTAACTTTTACACAATGTGGGCGCTGGGCGTGAAAATGACATCTGCATTAGTAATGCTTTTGCCTCTTTTCTTTGTTGTTTTTGTAGTCGTTTTATAATAATTTTAAAGTTGTTTTGTCTCTTTCTGGTCATTATGTGTCTCTTTGTAACTGTTTGTGTCTCTTTATGGTTGATTTGCCCCTTTTTGTTGTTTTTTTTGTGTCTCTTTGTGGTCATGTTGTGTCTTGTCATTATTTTGGGTCTTTTTGTGATCATTTTGTGTCTCTTTGTAGTCGGTTTGTGTGTCTTTGTGGTCATGTCTTCTTTTCGTAACTGTTTTGTGTCTCTTTGTGATTGATTTGACCCCTTTCGTGGTCATTTTGTGTCTCTTTGTAGCTGTTTTGTGTCTGTATCTTTTTGTGGTTGTTTTGCCCCTTTTTGTTGTGACATTGTGTCTCTTTGTAGTCGTTTTATGGGTGTTTTTGTGGTCATTTTGAATCTCTTCGTGGTCGGTATGTCTCTTTGAGTGACATTTGGCAGATGCAGGCCTGGGGGGGCCCTGGCACTTTGGGCCCCTGCACCTGTGTACGGTAGGCAGGTTCAGAAATTCATCCGTGGTCCTAACCAATTAGTTGTGACTGATGTATACTTCATTTTCAGTTGACACAGAAGCTGTGTTAGCAGTTAATAATGGACCTTTTCCATACACACATGCTGGCTTGGTTTGACTGGGTTTGGATTTACCATCACAACAGGGCTGCTCGCAGTTGTCTTTAACTGATGTGCTTGACTTGCGTCGATAACTTTTAGCAGCGGGCTGATCCATATGGTCAAAGGAGCGGCTGTAAAATGGTGGATAAACACATTTAATTTTCTATAAATTGTTCACAATAAAAGTCCTCCATTATTTTTACTGCCAGTGTTTTTCTATCACACAGCACGGCAGGTAAAATAAGTTGTTTAAGTGTTGGAGGTGAGCTGTTTGTGGCTCTTCATCTAAAGTCTCCCTGTGGTTGTTTCTGTTTGTACTCTTCCTACTGCAGAGACTCCAAATCACGTCACCAGCAAAATGTCGCAGCACCTGTATCCGTGATATTTTGGCTTTATTGTTGTACAGGGGGAGGAAGTGGAAATGTGTCGTCCATCTTTATTTACAGTCTATGGTTTAAACTGGAAACACAAATCGATGTGGCATGGTTTCTAAGGGCCAAAAGTGCCAGGGGAAAAAGTTAACGTTAACTTGACATTGAGGTTCTATTTGTCAACCTTATACAAGCTTGGTGCTATTTTTGAGGCAACTCTTCTGTCACTCTTTTTATAATTGTAGCTATTTTTCTGAGACTGGCGCAGACATAGATTTCCATTTTTAAACCTGCCCACAAAGCTCTGATTGGCTCTGTTGTTGTCCAGGGAAAAATCACAGATGTGGACTGGAATGATTCATTTAAATTCCCAAAAAAAATTTAAAAAACACTCTTTCTTACTTACACCAAGTTGTATTTAGCCATGCAGATAGTTTGGGTTTTATTACAGTACATAGGGGCTTTTCACATTGCACTTAGCCTCAGGCTAAGGGAGCAGTTATCCTGGGACTAAGAAAGTGTTCACACGGGCTCATTCCAAGTGGTCTAACCCCGACTTTAGCCTCGGGCTTGCCAGGGTTAGCTCCGAGTGTGTGGGGTTATCCCATGAACACCCACTTAATCCGGGACTAAAAGTTGCCAGTGTTAAACGTGAACAGTGGAGTTCTAGAATGAACATTATTCATGTGTTCCAACCATAGAAATATAACTGGATAGAAGGGTCAGCAAGCTGTTTTCAGTGGTCATGACTGGAACAGATGGCTGTCTGTCTCCTCCCGGTGAATTAACGTTTAATAACTCAACGTTAATTAACGTCTTCTAGTGGTTCAGGTCATTTTCTGTAACTACCAGATGTCTGACTCATTAGCTAACGATAGCTAGCTTGCTAACGTCCAACAGCCAAATAATCCAAAACATGTCCCGTGCAGTGTGAATCGTATAGCCCTGGGCTATGCCTTAACAATGTGCACAGTTTTCACTGGACCTACTTTTCAATAAAGAAATAGTCCCTGTGAAAACTGTCTGTGGATTATCTCATCAGAGTAGCAGGTACATTGTTTCTTGGAAGAGATGTTGCTGTTGAATCTTTTAAATGTAATTGTTCAATGCTGTGTGCACACTAATGAAATCCCATTCATCTCCACTGTATTGGGGTGGAAGCAGAAATATCAGATACATAAATCCATGGCTAGAAACCCCCAAAGGTGTGTGAGAAAATTTGCTTTTTTTTGCATATGCTTGAATCTTACCTTTAATGAAATTAAACTATGGTACATTATAATTTAAACTAAATTATGTTACAAATCTGGTACTTAAACAATAATATGATCACTGCCAGTTTGAAGAGTGACGTATCAGTGTCTGGTTGTATCTGTTGCTATCACAGACTGTATTAATAAGATGGACGGAGCCTGCATTCTTTCAATTGACCAGCAGGGGGTGACTCCACTGGCTCTGAAAAGACATCCAGTTCTATTGATGTCTATGAGAAAATGATCCTATTCTTACTTGATTTATTACCTCAGAAAACAGTTTCATACTGAGTTTATAGTCTCAATTGCTAGTTTCAAGTCTTCTTTAATACAGCAGGATGTTCATTTAGTAAGTTCTCGATTATTTTCCCTTTCACAGGAAAATAGATGGGGCGTGGCTACACGGCGACCTGGCAAACAGGGTAGACGCTTAGCAATGCATATGCATGTACATTTCAATTGACGTGAACTTGTTTTGGGGTGTTGTCCGTCTAAGAAAATTGACCCTTTCACAGTTTGTTCTCACTTCATTAAAGTTAATTGTAACATATTGGTCACCTAAAAATGTCTTGCTAACGTTGCTAGCACTAGCGTTTACACTAAAGTTTGCTGATTTTCAACCGGCTCTATTTACTGCCGTACATGCAGATGAACGCCGCCAGTGCCCGGAGGTCCCCATTTACCCGCGGGCAAAACTCTGCTGGATGACTTGCGTCAGCCAGTTGATAAATTGCAACTTTCCCTCTTTAGCGTTACCATAGACCAGTGATACTCAACTTGTGGCCCGTGGGCCAAATGTGGCCCCCGATAGGGTGCCGAGTGGCCCGCCGAGCATTTTCTAATTCACAATGAAAATAAAAAGATTCACACTGGGAATTTGTTTTTGTACTTTGAATGTAAAAATGGTACAAGAGTGGTCAAAAATAATCAAAATAGAGATTGTTTATCAAAAAAAAGTGCCAGGGGAGGATTCCCTGGATCCCCTGACAGAGATTGGGGCTGTGTACTTCATATGTGTATTTCACACTAAAATAACTTTAATATGCTATTCAGTCTGTCATATAGGCCATGTGTCAATTCGTGTGCCAAGTTCATTTAGTTAATAAGTTAAAGGTCCAGTGTGTAGTGTTTAGCTGCCTGACTTGGAAAAAATTGAATAAAATATTCATTAGTATTTTGAAATTAGTATATAATCCCATCAAAATAAGGATTATTGTGTTTTTATTACCTTAGAATGAGCCGTTTTTATCTACCCGAGCGCAACCTTCTTGTCCAAATATGGTCACTTCTGGTTCCAAAAAAACAAAAAACCAAGATGGCGACAGCCAAATACCAAACTCTAGGCTTCGAAATGGTAGTCCACAAACCAATGGCTGATGTGACTGCTGCTACATCCACTTCTTTTATACAGTCTATGATTGCTATGGGAAACAAGAAAACAAAGAAGAGAATCAGAGAAGCAAGGGCATGATCCCTAACATTTCTATACACTTTTACTTACCATGGCTTCAAGCAAAATCCCAAATGTCTTATTTTCATTGCAGAATGGAACAAACAGACTGCAGATAGAGAACATAGTTGCAGGCAGGAGTGATCAGATCAGTGGGTGGAAGTAGCATGATGTTTCTGGTAATGGTTGGAAATCCTGGGGGAACAGGTGTTTACGGGGTCACACAGAACAGTCCCGCACAGGCTTCCTGTCTCTAATTGGTTGCACAGGTCTACTACATTTTATCATCTGCTGTGAGAATAATGGTTTGTCTCTCCATCTCACTTTATCCCTCTTTTTCACTGCAGGCTTTTTCACAGCTCACAGTGAGAGTCAAGGAAAAACATGACTATTATCTTAGCCGCTGGCAATTGGTAGATTTGGTAGATGGTATCGTAGCCTCACAGCTAACAAGTAGGGTGTGCTAGTTTGCAGCAGAAAACTAGCAGCAGTGTCAGAGAGCACGATGGGCCTTCCTGGAACATTGAAAAGTCATGTCATTATGTCTATGGGGACTGTCTACACCACCACTCCTTTTTTTCTAATTGATTTCAAGGATAGACAGCCACTGTAGAGCTGTCATTTATCTTTTATTCTGATTCATATTTCATCATGAGCAAAAGTGCACTTACACCAAGCTTTAAGTAGTTGGATAGCAACAGCAAATGCAATAATGTACACACCCCCCCCAAGCATGTCCCACACACCTCTGGAAAGAGAGAACATTTTCATCTTACAATGCTTGATGTGTAAGCTTGAGACCAGAGTTTGAATCATTTCCTTTCTCATTTAAGTTCCAACTGTGTTCGTTTTCTCTAACTTCCCTTTGTAGATTTGTTTCGTGTAAAGCACGAGTTAAGACTACAGGAAGCAAAACAAATGTAGACCAATACATTCCCAAAAAGATGCATTCCATATACGTATATATTCTGAAATCCAATATCCCTGTGCAACTCCTGAGCCAAGAGTCGTGAAAGAAAACCATACTTGGTAGAATAACTGAATGATAATACACCACCAAAGCTTGAGTATAAAAACAAAAACATTCAAGGGTCGCAAAGGCCGTTCCACAGCATAAGTACGGCTCCTTATCTCATGAATAATTCATGTGACTCGAGATACATGGAAGCACACTCAAACACAGTTTACACATCAGGTGTGTCAAAGCCAAAAAGAATGTCTCAGTCTGTGGTGCGGTGTTTGAGGGCCGTGTCTCACAAGGAAGTCAGTCCATGTAACAAAAGTACTTGTCGATACAGAGTACCGATATGAGTACTATGGTTGGGTTTTTTTGTTGTTGTTTTTTTTTCTCCTCGATACCAGCGTCTAAAAATGCCTGAAAGAATTCTTTAAAAAGATAGGCTACATGGTATCAAGTGTGATGTAACTGCCATAGTATGTAGCACACGAAGGCCATATGATCACATTTAAATCATTTATTTAAATGTGATAACAATAGATTATTTCACCAGTCAATGGGGAACAAACTAATGGCAGAAGGGTACTTTACAACAACAGCTTGACTTTATCAAAGTTTACGAGTTTAGCTGAATGCACCATGAGTTTCCGAGCTGCACTTGAATGCAGCATGAAGTGCCCGCATGTTACCGTTTGTTGTTTGTTTACATACCGAAACTCACGGGTGACTTCAGAGAAGCTAGCTACAGTAACACTTTACTTAAAGGTCATGTCTATAATAATCATTCATAAGACATTATAATGCATTCATGAGGCTTTATAAAACTCTTTATAAATGATTATAATCATGCATGGCAATGTATAACAAGGTTTATAAAGGATTATTAGTGATGGCCATAATGTATTATAAGTTCTGCATTCATAATGTTTGATACCTGTTTTATACACAGTGTTTAAAGAAGAATCCTGGCTTACACAGTGTGTTTTCTCTTACACTTTACTTGCAGCCAGCAAATACTGCTCATAACTCCTCATTATTGTTTTATATTTTGTCATACATTGATTGATTTCTTTATTTTTGTATCATGCACACAAAGTACCCAACCCTTGTGGGTTTACAAGACAGCAACATTTCTGTTGCCATGTTCATACAAATCATTACATTTCATTGCATTACAAAATTAATAATATTCTGCCTTCTCTCGCAAGCCTGGTAAATAAAATATGCTACAAAAAAAAAAATACAATGCCATTACTATAACCTTATACAGTGATGTCACTTCACTTAAAGCTCACAAAGTCATGCAATAGCGCATTATTGAGGTTATATTAATATTGATTGAAGTTCTGGAAGTACTAATGTGCTGTGTAATCCAGGACTCAGGTCCTTCTTTCAAACACTGTTGTCACTTTAGCACACATTATGTCAACCACTTACAGTATAATACTTTAGAAACATTGTAATAAGTTGTCATGCATGATTATAAACATTTATAAAGAGTTTTATGAAGTCTATTAAATGCATCATAATGCATTATAGACATAACCTTTATGTTACCCTACTAGCCAACAGTAGCTTAATGTTGCCTGCTGCCAAACACCCAACCCTGGTTTGCAGTCTGCTCTACTTTTGCCATCATCGTTTATCCTAAGATATCTCGTCACTGTTGCTGTTCCTGCTCCTCCCTGATCAACTAATGTGTAAAGTAAAGTGGTATCAGATCCTGTTGTATCAGAGTAGTTTGACGAGTACGAGTACATGAGCTCAGTATCAGACCCAATAATGATGCTGGTATCGGTGCATCCCTAATTAGTAGTAATAATGACAATAATAATACAAATAATACAAAAAAGAAAGAACAAAATGTGTGTGTGCCTGTTATAGAGAGATCTAATTAGAAGAAAAAAGATTATGTACCAGGGGTTGTGCTGTGTATTTTATTCAGGAGTACTGCAGTGAGGCTTGGCTCCCAAACTCTCTGGAGCTGATGTATTTGGAGGTTAATAGATGCAGTTAGTTTCTCCAATACTATGTGTTTTGTAAAGAGCTCTATCCATATTGAGGTGTTTAGTTTTTCCTGCTTTTCCAGTTTAGGAGGATGGTCTTCTTGGCAGAGTGGATGCCATGTAGCTTCTTTTTTAAATAATTCTTTCATTGAGAATGACAAATCAACACTCTGCTGCTCTGTGTGGGAAGCACACCCCCTCATACACATCTAATATAAAAACAGCTGATTTCAGGCACACCGGGTCGATGTAAATGTCCAGTGGCGATGTGCAAACTTGGAGTAAAATGGTCACACTACACAATTCTAGATGGCGACTGTAATATAATTGATATGCAAGATGCTGCATATGAGTGCAACAGGTCAAGCAGCTAAACCAACTGCTTTGTAAACTTAAACTTTCCTGTTTATTGTCACATTGTACACTGCATAATGTAGTGAATATTGATCTCTGCATTTAACCCATCCTAAGCATTAGGAGCAGTGGGCCGCTGTAAAGCGCCCAGGGAACTTTTATATATCTCACTCAGGACCACTTCAGTCAAAAAGGAAACTTTTATTTTCATTTGCAGTACGATATTTGGCAGTATGGCTCTGTTCTGGGCCGTACACCACAAATTACATTGATTAGTTCGTCGCAGCATTAAAGGAGGAGCTGGGGTGGAGGCGGGTTGCAAAACAGCGAGCAAAACACAGAAGAAGCAACAACGGTATGCAGGCTAAAGGCATGTGTCCATATGAATGCACCGGTAGGAAAACATAGAAGAAGAAGAGTGTTTGTTTTTGCCTTCCAACATTTTGTTTGCGAGTAGTTTGAGAGAAGTTTGCAACCAAAATCTGTTCAAACAGCTTCTTTTTGTGACCAATTTGTTTTTATTTCATTTCATTTTTCAAGTGCAAATGACAATTCATCATATTTAGACAGCATATTTACAGCAGACATAAACAATAAACTCAATGAGACAGAAGGCAAAGTACACTCAGCTACATACATTGTCCCGTCTGTCTTTAAGCCATTTTCCACCTGAACTCCGTCCTCTACAGTCTTCCTGTAATCCAGTGGCTGCAACAAGCCAACATCCCCTTTTCCACTACCCTGATCCCTCACATGTTCTTTCTAATGTGCATCTATATCTATAATGTTCACAAACTTTGCCATGTCTATTAAGTCAATAGTAGATCTGGAATGTGCTAAATATATTGATAAGTGTACAGGAAATCACCTATTAGTTGTTATTAACTATTATTATTAAAGGGCGTCCGGGTAGAGCAGTGGTAGATTCTCTGCCTACCAACATGAGGGTCGCAGGTTGGAGCCCCGTGTTTCCTCCGGCCTGGTCGGGCGTCCACACAGACACAGTGTGCCGTGTCTGCGGGTGGGAAGCCGGATAGGGGTATATGTCCTGGTCGCTGCACTAGCACCTCCTCTGGTCAGTCGGGGCGTCTGTTCGGGGGGGAGGGGAACTGGGGGAAATAGTGTGATCCTCCCACACTCTACGTCCTGCTGGTGAGACTC